>ML101796.1:249187-319747 GCA_003697995.1 Taxidea taxus jeffersonii
GGTTTTGGGTGTAATTGTAAATGGGATTGACTCCTTAATTTCTCTTTCTTCTGTCTTGTTGTTGGTGTAAAGAAATGCAACTGATTTCTGTGCATTGATTTTATATCCTGACATTTTACTGAATTCCTGTACAAGCTCTAGTAGTTTTGGAGTGGAGCCTTTTGGGTTTTCCACATATAGTATCATATCATCTGCAAAGAGCGAAAGTTTGACTTCTTCTTTGCCGATTTGGATGCCTTTAATTTCTTTTTGTTGTCTGATTGCTGAGGCTAGGACTTCTAGTACTATGTTGAATAGCAGTGGTGATAGTGGACATCCCTGCCGTGTTCCTGACCTTAACGGAAAGGCTCTCAGTTTTTCTCCATTGAGAATGATACTTGCCATGGGTTTTTCACAGATGGCTTTGATAATATTGAGGTATGTGCCTTCTATCCCTACACTTTGAAGAGTTTTGATTAGGAAGGGATGTTGCACTTTGTCAAATGCTTTTTCAGCATCTATTGAGAGTATCATATGGTTCTTGTTCTTTCTTTTATTAATGTGTTGTATCACATTGATTGATTTGCGGATGTTGAACCAACCCTGCTGCCCTGGAATAAATCCTAGTTGGTCGTGGTGAATAATTCTTTTAATGTACTGTTGGATCCTATTGGCTAGTATTTTGGTGAGAATTTTCGCATCTGTGTTCATCAAGGATATTGGTTTGTAATTCTCTTTCTTGATGGGATCCTTGTCTGGTTTGGGGATCAAGGTGATGCTGGCCTCATAAAAGGAGTTTGGAAGTTTTCCTTCCATTTCTATTTTTTGGAACAGTTTCAGGAGAATAGGAATTAATTCTTCTTTAAATGTTTGGTAGAATTCCCCTGGGAAGCCATCTGGCCCTGGGCATTTGTTTGTTTGGAGGTTTTTGATGACTGTTTCAATCTCCTTACTGGTTATGGGCCTATTCAGGTTTTCTATTTCTTCCTGGTTCAGTTTTGGTAGTTTATATGTCTCTAGGAAAGCATCCATTTCTTCCAGATTGTCAAATTTGTTGGCCTAGAGTTGCTCATAATATGTTCTTATTATTGTTTGTATTTCTTTGGTGTTGGTTGTTATCTCTCCTCTTTCATTCATGATTTAATTTATTTGGGTCCTTTCTCTTTTCTTTTTGATAAGTCTGGCCAGGGGTTTATCAATCTTATTAATTCTTTCAAAGAACCAGCTCCTAGTTTCATTGATTTGTTCTATTGTTTTTTTTTTTTTTTTTGGTTTCTATTTCATTGATTTCTGCTTTGATCTTTATTATTTCTCTTCTCCTGCTGGGTTTAGGCTTTCTTTGTTGTTCTCTCTCGAGTTCCTTAAGATGTAGGGTTAGGTTGTGTATTTGAGACCTTTCCTGTTTCTTGAGATAGGCTTGTATCGCTATATATTTTCCTCTCAGGACTGCCTTTGCTGTGTCCCACAGATTTTGGATCGTTGTGTTTTCATTATAATTTGTTTCCATGGTTTTTTTTCAATTCTTCTTTAATTTCCTGGTTGACCCATTCATTCTTTAGAAGGATGCTGTTGAGTCTCCATGTATTTGTGCTCTTTCCAAATTTCCTCTTGTGATTGAGTTCTAGCTTCAGAGCATTGTGGTCTGAAAATATGCAGGGAATGATCCCAATCTTTTGATACCTGTTGAGACCTGATTTATGACCCAGGATGTGATCTATTCTGGAGAATGTTCCATGGGCACTAGAGAAGAATGTGTATTCTGTTGCTTTGGGATGGAATGTTCTGAATATATCTGTGATGTCCATCTGGTCCAGTGTGTCATTTAAGTCCTTTATTTCCTTGTTGATCTTTTGCTTGGATGATCTGTCCATTTCAGTGAGGGGTGTGTTAAAGTCTCCAATTATTATTGTATTCTTGTCAATGTGTTTCTTTGATTTTGTTATTAATTGGTTTATATAGTTGGCTGCTCCCATGTTAGGGGCATAGATATTTAAAATGGTTAGATCTTCATGTTGGACAGACCCTTAGAGTATGATATAGTGTCCTTCCTCATCTCTTATTATAGTCTTTGGCTTAAAATCTAATTGATCTGATATAAGGATTGCCACCCCAGCTTTCTTCTGATGTCCATTAGCATGGTAAATTGTTTTCCATCCCCTCACTTTCAATCTGGAGGTGTCTTCAGGTCTAAAATGGGTTTCTTGTAGGCAGCATATGGATGGGTTTTGTTTTTTTATCCATTCTGAAACCCTATGTCTTTTGATTGGGGCATTTAGCCTATTTACATTCAGGGTAACTATTGAGAGATATGAATTTAGTGCCGTTGTATTGCCTGCAAAGTGATTGTTACTGTATATTGTCTCTGTTCCTTTCTGATAATACATTTAGGGTCTCTCTTTGCTTAGAGGACCCCTTTCAATATTTCCTGTAGAGCTGGTTTGGTGTTTACAAATTCTTTCAGTTTTTGTTTGTCCTGGAAGCTTTTTATCTCTCCTTCTATTTTCAATGATAACCTAGCTAGATAAAGTATTCTTGGCTGCAGGTTTTTCTCGTTTAGTGCTCTGAATATATCATGCCAGTTCTTTCTGGCCTGCCAGGTCTCTGTGGATAAGTCTGCTGCCAATCTAATATTTTTACCATTGTATGTTACAGACTTTTTGTCCCATGCTGCCTTCAGGATTTTCTCTTTGTCGCAAAGACTTGTAAATTTTACTATTAGATGGCGGGGTGTGGACCGATTCCTATTGATTTTGAGGGGTGTTCTCTGCACCTCCTGGATTTTGATGCTTGTTCCCCTTGCTATATTAGGGAAGTTCTCTACAATAACCCTGTCCAGTATACCTTCTGCTCCTATTTCTCTTTCTTCTTCTTCTGGAATCCCAATTATTCTAATGTTGTTTCGTCTTATGGCATCACTTATCTCTCAAATTCTCCCCTCGTGGTCCAGTAGTCGTTTGTCTCTCTTTTGCTCAGCTTCTTTATTCTCTGTCATTTGGTCTTCTATATCAGTAATTCTTTCTTCTGCCTCATTTATGCTAGCAGTAAGAGCCTCCATTTTTGTTTGCACCTCATTAATAGCTTTTTTCATTTCAACTTGATTAGACTTTAGTTCTTTTATTTCTCCAGAGAGGGATTTTATTTCTCCTGACAGGTTTTCTCTAATCTCTTCCATGCCTTTTTCGAGCCCGGCTAGAACCTTGAGAATCGTCGTCCCGAATTCCAGATCCGACATATTACCAATGTCTGTATTGATTAGGTCCCTAACCTTCGGTCCTGCCTCCTGTTCTTTTATTTGCGGTGAGTATGTCCGCCTTGTCATTTTGTCCAGATAAGAATCCGCTGTTCTCCTTATTAAGTGAACTTGGTCTTGGCTGGATTTCTTGTTGATCTTCTGGGGGAGGGGCCTGTTGTAATGATTCTCAAGTGTCTCTGCCCCAGGTGGAATTGCACCGCCCTTACCAGGGACCAGGCTAAGTAATGCTCTCAGGTTCGCTTTTGGGAGCTTTTGTTCCCTGAACGCTTTCCGTAGAGTTCCGGAGGACGGGAATGAAAATGGAGGCCTCCCAATCTCTGGTTCAGAGGAGCCGAGAGCTAGGGGCCCCAGTCTTCAGTGTGCCTTCAGAGAAAAGTGTTTAATCACTCCCATCCCCCCAGCCTCCAGGCCGTGCTTGGAGAAAATTGTGCGTAATCAGTCCCGTCTCAATGGCTTCTGGGAGCGCTCCGAGCTCACCCAGCCTGTGACCAAGCGCCTCTGTCTCTGGCAGAGTCCCACCTGGAGTCTCTGAACCCCTTAGATCCCTGAGCTCTCCTGGGTCGGAGTCTACCCGGATCTTGTGGGGACCCCTTGTACAGAGCATCGGCCTGTGTCACAGAGCACCAGCCCGTGTCACAGACCATGGCTCTAGGAAACCTCGGCTCTGTCTCCGCAGCCGGCTTCCCCACTCTAATACCTGTGAGCTCTGCGACACTCAGACACCCCGGATCCTTCTCTGACCCCTCGGGACCTGAGTCCATGCTGTCCCTGTGAGGTCTTCACCCCAGTTTAGCCTCTGGAGTGATGTCCCTCCATGGAGCAGTCTTTTAAAAGTCCTGATTTTGTGCTCCGCCGCTTGCCAGGAGCCGGCCCCTCCCCCTGGGGTCTATCTTCCCATCGCGTTGGATTCACTTCTCCCCTGGTCCTACCTTTTAGAAAGTGGTCGATTTTCTGTTTCTAGAATTGTTGTTTTTCTTCTCTTCGATCTCCTGTTGGATTCATAGGTGTTCAGAATGGTTTGATATGCTATCTAGCTGATCTCTTGCTGCCTGATGTCATCTCAGCCTGCTACTTCTCCGCCATCTTGACTCCTCCCCCATCTAAAATTAGTTTTATTATCCCATGTTATTTTCAGAAATAAGAAAACTGAGGCTCAGGGGCTTAAATTTTAGTAAGTTACCAAACAAATAGTTAAAACCTATTGTACACTTTCTTGAGTTACATATAAACAGAATCTCTCAGAATGTGCTCCTCAGTTTTGTGTGACTCCTTTAATGCATCCAACTGTATAATTTATTTAAAAGTATTTTTTTATTGGATTGTAGTTGGCACACAATGCTACCTTCATTTCCAGTGTAGAACATAGTGGTTCAACTGACAACTCTTTATGTTATGCTGTGTTCACAACAAATGTCAAGCTATATACTTTAAGTAGGTGCAGTTTACCATATATAATTATACTTCAATGACATAATTGAAAGGAAAATGTCTAGAGGAGCATGGCTGTGGGTAGGATCTAGTGCACTTATTACACCTCAATCTGGGATGTTATATCTTTCCTAACTAGAAAGGAAGCAAAATGTCTATATGGATATAAGACCAATTAAATAAAATTAAGGCAAATCACATTGGATATACCTAATGTAAAATCACTATCAGGGACTGATTTTACATTCAAAGTACTTTTTTCCCAAAGAGAAAACAGTGCCCAGTGTGAAGAGGAGAAAGGAAATAATAAAGATTAGAGCAGAAATAAATGACACAGAGCCTGAAAAAGAAATGAAAAAAAAATCGATGAAACCATGAGCTAGTTCTTTGAGAGATAAACAAAATTAACAAACTCTTATTAACTGTCATTAAAAAAGGAAAGAACACAACTATATAAAATAAAAAAAGAGAAACGAGGTATAACAAGTGATGCCACAGAAATACAAAAAATTATAAGAAAATATTATGGAATTGTATATCAACAAATTGGATAACCTGGAAGAGATGGATAAAGTCCTAGAAATGTACAGTGTTCCACACAGATTCATGAAGAAATAGAAAATCTGAACAGATAAATTATAAATAACAAAATTGAATTGGTAACCAAAAAACCACCTGAAAGTACCAGTTTCTGATCACATGGATTCACACACAGGTGGTCTATCAGACATTTAAAGAGTTAATACCTATACTCCTCAAACTGTTACTAAACACAGAAGAGAAAGGAAAGCTGAGAAATACATTGTATGAGGCCAACATTACCCTGATACCAGAACCAGAATAAGACACCATCAAAAAAGAGACCTACAAGCCAACATCCCTGGTGAAGATAGATGCAAAAATCCTCAACAAAATACTAGCAAACTACATAAACAATATATTAAAAAGATGATGCACCACAATCATGTGGGATTTACTTCAGGGATGCAAGGAAGGTCAATATTTGCAAATAAATCAATGTCATACAACACATCAACAAAATAAAGACTGAAAAGCATATGATCATCTCAATAGATGCAGAAAAAGCATTGACAAGAGTCACCGTGGATTCATGATAGAAACTCTCAAGAAGGCAGGGATAGGTGGAACAAACCACAACATAATAAGGGCCCCATATGAAAACTCCCAGCTAACATCATACTCCAAAAACTGAGAGTTCTTCCCCTAACAATAGGGATGAGACAAAGATCCACCTTTTATTAAGCATAGTACTGGAAGTCCTAGCCACAGTAATGCTATGAGTATAAAGGAATAAGAGGCATCCATATTAGGAGAGAAAAAAAATACTGTCCCTCTTTATATATGACATGGTATTATGTGTAGAAAATACTAAAGACTCTACCAAGAATGTACTAGATGTAATGAGCCAATCTATAAAGTGCAAGTGACAAACTGAATACCCAGCAATCAGTTACATTTCTACACATTAACAATGAAGTAGCAGAAAGAAAGAAAAAAATTAAAAAACACCCTTACAATACACCAAAAAATAATAAAATACTTAGGAATAAATTTAACCAAAGAGGTGAGAGACCTGTACTCCAAAATCTATAGCACACTGATGAAAGAAATTGAAGATGACATGAACAATGGAAAGAAATATGATGCTCACGGATTGGAAGAATGAATATTGTAAAAATATCCATATTATCTAAAGCAATTTAGAGCTTTAATGCTTACTTGATCAAGTAATTAATGAATTTATTCAGTGCTAATGTCAATCTCATAGTGACTGTTACACTTTTTTAAAAGGGTTCATTCATTCATTTGTTCATTCATTTATTCATTTTAGAGAGAGCGAGCAAGAGCCTTCAAGCAGGAGGATGGAAAGGGAGAGAAAATCTTGAGTAGACTCCATAGTGAGTGGGGAGACCATGCAGCCTGACCTCAGGACCCTGAGATCATGACCTGAGCCCAAAGCAAGAGTCAGTTGCTTAGCCAAGTGAGTCACCCAGGCACCCTTGCTACTCACACTTTTGATGGCATTTTATACTTTTTGTTTTGTTTTAATTATTTTTTTAATGTTATGTTAGTCACTATACAATAGAACATTTGTTTTTGGTGTAGTGTTCCATGATTCATTGCTTGCATATAACACACAGTGCTCCACGCAATACATGCCCTCCTTTCTTTATACCCATCATCGGACTCACCCATCTCCCAAACCCCTCCCCTTTAAACCATTAGTTTGTTTCTAGGAGTCCACAGTCTCTCATGGTTTTATAACTTTTATCATTAAATTGCTATTAAAGCCATACTAGAAAAAGTATGTTGAGACTGTTACACTCAGTGTGTGGTGTAATCAGCTGTGATTTTGTCCCATCACCATGGTCACTGATCGCGGTCTGGAGAGCCAGCTTTGTCTGACACACTGGAGATGGGTGTGAGGACAGGAATGTCTAAACACCCTCCAATGCCTATGACACCCCCACCCCAGGCAGGCTGTGGCCAGAATGTCCATGTGCAGAGACAGAGAAAGCCTGAGGTAAACAATATTAGTATTTGGCCCACATCTGCCTTCAGGTTCTGCCTTCACCTATGTAACATCTTTCTGACAGTGAATTCACTGTAACCCCTTGGCCACCAGTTTAAAACTTCCAACCACAAACAATGTAACAGCTCTACAGATTTGTTCCCCAGGCTGCTGGGTGAAATAGAGGTTTCTTATTTTTTTTTCTTAACTGATCCCTCAGTTTCAGCAAACTTCAGACATTTGATGACCTTTCTGACTGCCCTTTACAATTACATCGCCATATGTTCCCTCCTCCCCTGCTTTTCCTTCCTCTTCATTTATTTCTTTTTTCCCCCTCAGCATTTAATATGATTTCCTCAGATCATTGCTTCTCAATTAACTTTTGGAACATATTCGGACCCTAAAATTTTAAAATTCATCAAAAATATATGTCTATTTTCTTCTCTTATTAAGATGATGGTGGCCGGGTTGCCTGGGTGGCTCAGTGGGTTAAAGCCTCTGCCTTTGGCTCAGGTCATGATCCCAGGGTCCTCGGATTGAGCCCTGCATCTGGCTGTCTGCTCAGCAGGGAGCCTGCTCCCCACCCCCCGCCTGCCTCTCTGCCTACCTGTGATCTCTGTCTGTGAAATAAATAAATAAAATCTTTAAAAAAAAGATGATGGTGACCATCTTTGAATTTTATATGTAGTTTTCTTGATCTAAATTGTATTGGTTGCTCTTACACTGAGGTCATAATTCCTCTGTTTTTGTTGTTGTTGTTGTTGTTGTTTTTGTTTTTCTGTTTTAGTTTTAGTTTTTTTTAAAATGCTGAAGTAGAGCCCTATTTCATATTCTTCCAGATAGATATCCATTTTTTTAACGATTTTATTTATTTATTTCAGACAGAGAGCAGGAGCGAGCACAGGCAGAGTGGCAGGCAGAGGCAGAGGGAGAAGCAGGCTCCCTGCTGAGCAAGGAGCCCGATGTGGGACTCGATCCCAGGATGCTGGGATCATGACCTGAGCCAAAGGCAGCTGCTTAACCAACTGAGCCACCCAGGCGTCCTAGATATCCATTAAAAAAAAAAAAGATTTATTTACTTATTTTTAGAGAGAGAAAGCAGGCATAGGAGCATGACCAGGAGGGGCAGAGGGAGAGGGAGAGAGAATCCCAAGCTGACTCTGCTGAGCATGGAGTCTGGCAGGGGTCTTGATCTCAGGACCCTGAGGTCATGAGCTGAGCCTAAACACTGAGAACACACTGCAGGTTATCAGAGCAGAGGATGGAGGGTTGGTGTCAAATAGCTGATAGGGTTGAAGGAGACCATGATGAACATTGAGTGAATGTGTGGAAGTATTAAATCACTATATAGTACCCTTGAAAATAATCTAACACTGTATGTTAACTAACCGGAATTTAAATAAAAACTAAAAGGAAAGAATTGGTAATATTTTTGAAAATTGGGTGAAGGTAGAGATGCAATAGAAGTAACAACTGAATGTCTATTTGAAAGGTATTTTAAAAAATAAATATAAAGAATTTAATTCTGTACTCCAAAAACTACAACACACAGGTGAAAGAAATTGAGGATGACATGAACCAATGCACAGAAATACCATGCTCATTGCATTCCTCACCCTAAATCTGGTAAAAGATGTTCTTGAAAACACTCGTTTGAATCTGGTTTCATTTTCTCTTTATTGTCATTCTATAACTTTTAATGTTCTTACTTTTTTGTATATTCAGCACATATATTCACATACCTTTGTGGAGAAAATGAACAAAGGAGGTGAATTCCTTGTGCCTTTGAATCTGGCATCATAACAGTGAGGACAGAAAACAATGGTATAAATGTGTGGATGACAGAGGGCCCTCAGACATAATTGTATGATGCAAGTTATTTGGTACAAAAAATAGACTCTCTTGATATCAGCAGCATTTATATATTTTTTACTTTTTATTTTTTTAAAAGATTTTATTTATTTATTTGTCAGAGAGAAAGAGGGAGAGAGAGAGCACAATCAGAGGGAGCGTCTGGCAGAGCAGGCAGAGCAGGCAGAAGGAGAAGCAGATTCTGCACTAAGCAAGGAGCCAGACTCCATCCCAGGACCCTGTGATCATGACCTGAACTGAAGGCAGCTGCTTAACCAACTGAGCACCCAGATATCCCTCAGCAGCATTTATATTTGGAAAACAGTGTGGAGATTCCTTAAGAAATTAAAAATAGTGCTACCCTATGACCTTGCAATTACACTACTGGGTATTTACCTCAAAGATACAGACGTAGTGAAAAGAAGGGCCAACTGTACCCTAATGTTCATAGCAGCAATGGTCACAGTCACCAAACAGTGGAAAGAACCAGGATTCCCTTCAGCAGATGAATGGATAAAGAAGATGTGGTCCATATATACAATGTAATATTATATCTCCATCAGAAAGGATGAATATCCAACTTTTGTATCAACATGGGCAGGACTGGAGGAAATTATGCTAAGTGAAATAAGTCAAGAGGAGAGAGTCAATTATAATACTGTTTCACTTTCTTGTGGAGCATAAGGAAAGACACAGAGGATATTGGGAGAAGGAGAGAAGAAGGGAGTTGGGGGAAATGGGGTGGTGGTGTCTGAACCATGAGAGATTGTGAACTCTGAGAAACAAACTGAGGGTTTTGGATGGGAGGGGGTCTGGGGGATGGGTGAGTCTGGTGGTGGATATTAAGGAGGACACGTGTTGCACGGAGCACTGGGTGTGATTCATAAACAATGAATCTTGAACACTGACCAAAGTTAAAAAAACAACATAGAATTGGAGAGGACTTTGCATGTGGAATGAAAGGCTGAGAATGAAAGAATGAGGATTAGAGGTGCCCATTGGGTTTGTCAAAAGAGATCAAAACCCAAAGCCCAAGAATATCAATGAAAGGATGTCACCCAAGAAAAGGGATAAAAGAGGGGTGCCTGGCTGGCTCAGTCAGAGGAGAGTGACTCTTGATTTCAGGGTGATGAGTTCAAGCCTCATGCTGGGTGGAGAAGTTACAGAAATAAATAAAACCTAAGAAAAAAAGAAAGAAAGGGGATAAAGGAGCTAATCTCATTTCCTATCAGACATCATAAAAATGAATTGGTCAAACAATGATATAAGAGGTAGAGGAAAAACAAGTTTTCTATGCTTGAATTTACAAATGCCCATCTTTGTTATTTTGTATTTAGTTCCTTCTGTGAAATGTTGTTTCATCCCTTTGCTCATTTTCTCTTGCTTCTATTATATATACTACATTTGACAACAGGAAGATATCACTATTTTTGTCTTTGGAAGAATTTATTTTGTTCTTTTATTATTTTTGCTTGCCATCAGGGCTGGAAAAATTGCCAAAACCAGAGAAGATTCTTCTTCTTCTGAGTCTCTCATAAACTACATGAGCTTATACAGCAGAAAATGCCCATCCCGATATGAACCTCAGGTTTATGTGTCCATGGAGGCTTAAGAAAAAGATGGAAGAACATTTTGTGCTCATTGATTGGAAGAATAAACATTGTCAAAATGTCTATATGGCCTAGAGCAATCTATCCTTTCAATGCCATTCCAATCAAAATTCCACTGGCATTTTTCAAATAGCTGGAGCAAACAATCTTAAAATTTTTATGGGATCAGAAGAAACCCCGAGCTGCTAAGGAAACATTGAAAAAGAAAAACAAAACTGGGGGCATCACGTTACCTGATTTCAAGCTTTACTACAAAGCTGTGATCACCAAGACAGCATGGCACTGGCATAAAAAGAGACACATAGACCAGTGGAACAGAGTAGAGAGCCCAGATATGGATCCTCAACTCTATGGTCAAATAATCTTTGACAAAGCAGGAAAAAATATACTGTGGAAAAAAGACAGTCTCTTCAATAAATGGTGCTGGGAAAACTGGACAGCTAGAAGCTACTTCTTCATGTAGAAGAATGAAACTCGAAGATTCTCCTACACCATACACAAAGGTAAACTCAAAGTGGATAAAAGACCTCAATGTGAGGCAGGAATCCATCAGAATCCTAGAGGAGAACATAGGCAGTAACCTCTTTGACATCGTCCACAGCAACTTCTTTCAAGACATGTCTCCAAATGCAAAGGAAACAAAAGTGAAAATGAATTTTTGGGACTTCATCAAGATCAAAAGCTTTTGCACAGCAAAGGAAACAGTCAACAAAACAAAGAAGCAGCCCACAGAATGGGTAAAGATATTCACAAATGACAATACAGACAAAGGTCTGATATCCAGGGTCTATAAAGAACTCCTCAAACTCAACACACACAAAACAGAAAATCATGTCCAAAAATGGGCATAAGACATGAACAGACACTTCTCCAATGAAGGCATATAGATGGCTAATATGCATATGAAAAAATGTTCATCATCATTAACCATCAGGGAAATTCAAATTAAAACCACATTGAAATACCATCTTACACCAGTTAGGATGGCCAAAATTAAAAAGACAGTAGACAATGTGTGTTGGAGAGGATGTGGAGAAAGGGGAACCCTCTTACACTGTTGGTGGCAATGCAAGTTGGTTTTGCCACTTTGGAAAACTATGTGGAGATTCCTTAAGAAATTAAAAATAGAGCTTCCCTATGACCCTGCAATTGCAATACTGGGTATTTACCCCAAAGATACAGATGGAGTGAAAAGAAGGGCCATCTGTACCTCAATATTCATAGCAGCAATGGCCACGGTCGCCAAACTGTGGAAAGAACCAAGATACCCTTCAATGGATGAATGGGTAAGGAAGATGTGGTCCATATCCACTATGGAGTATTATGCCTCCATCAGAAAGGATGAATACCCAAATTTTGTATCAACATGGACAGGACTGGAAGAGATTTTGTTGAGTGAAATAAGTCAAGCAGATAGCCAATTATCATATGGTTTTGCTTATTTGTGGAGTATAAGAAATAACACAGAGGACATGGGGATATGGAAAGGAGAATAGAGTTGGGGGAAATTGGAGGGGGAGACGAACCATGAGAGCGTATACTCTGAAAAACAATCTGAGTGTTTTGGATGGGCGGGGGGATGGGAGTTTGGTTGAGCCTGTTGGTGGGTATTATGGAGGGCACATATTACATGGAGCACAGGGTGTGGTGCATAATCAATGAATTCTGGAACACTGAAAAGAAATTAAAAAATAAATAAAAGTTTAAAAAAAGAAAAATAGAAAACAAGTGTAAAATTAGAGAAAATATTTAAGCACATTGCCTATCACAAAGCATAATGTGTAGAGTTGTAAAACGTTCTTTTAAAGCAATTAGAATCAAAATACCTATGATACAAAATGATCTAAGGATGCAAACAAAAAATGTGGAAAATACATGTGAATAAGTATATAAATATGAAAATTTGCTAAACTTTGTAACAATCAAATGAAGTAAAATTATAATATTAAGGAAACCTTAATAGATCTTAGTGTAGTGTTGGCTTTATTTCTATGGCTGCAGTTTCCAGGGACAGAACATTTCTTAGCTGGGGAGCTGACTTCTAGAAGTGGGCATTTATGTGTTAGAGCTTAAACTGTTATTATAATAACATTTGACAGAGGCAACATAAGGAGATGCCTGAGAGAGCATCTCAATCAAACAGCCTTGCACACACCTCAGAAGAGGGGAGCCTTTTCACCCCAGCTTGGACCTTGAGACAGTCAGCTGGATGTCATAAACTCTGCCTCCTCCTCCATAATAAATGAGGAATGATATTAATCCCATAAATATTTTGGAAAACTTACATAAAATAATGTGTATAAACACTTAAACAGCATCAGCAGAGTGCTATTGTTATTTTTTGTTAACAAGATCCATATAAATAACTAAATTTCTTTGGGCATCTAGGTGGCTAAGTCAGTTAGGTAGAGGACTCTTGATCTCAGCTTAGGTCTTGATCTCAGGTTTGAGAGTTCAATCCACAGTGGGCATGGAGGCTACTGAAACAAACAAACAAACAAACAAAAAAGCAAAAAAAAACTCCACCAAATATCTTTTCTAGCTCAAATTTTTCACTTAATCAGTGCATTTTTTTCCTGATCCTGACTGTATTCAACCACCCACCCATCTATCTTTCACTCAACAAATTCTTTCTGAGAACTATACTAGGCCCTAAAGTTTCAAAGATAGGTAAGAGACAGTTCAGAAACTCAAGGATTATATATTGTGGACTAGTAGAGAAATTTAGTAAAGTTGATGTGACTGGATATAGAGTGAATCAGATCAGGAAATAAAAAGGGGTTGGGTGCAAATCTTTGAGTTGCTTTTATTTACGTGATGCAAGAAAACATTTCTGTAAATGCGTTTTCAGGACATTTCCAAAATTGGCACACCTCCCATCACTATGAGGATCAATACATCAGATTTCACTTACTTTTTTAAGAAATCCAAACAATTACCAGAGATTACCAAGAAAATACCAGGTTGTATTCATACCAAGTGAAAATGGCTGGTTATAAAGTAAAAGGGAGAACCCAAGTTATAACCTGAAGATAGAGAAGACAAGGAAAACCCAAGGAAAGAACTGCTTTAAAATGGGTGCACGTGGGGAAGAAAATAAAAAATATTGTTTGAAGAAAGCCAGGATCTCTGGGCCTCCATATTGTGTGATAAGCTACTCATGAGAGTTCTGGAATGGTCCCAACACTGAGAGGCATCACCCTGCCAAGGAGTTGTGATGAAAAGGTTCATCATGGGATTGACAATGGTGTACATCACCGAGGCCACCAGACTCATCCTAGTGAATGAAGTTGCTGCAGAACTGAGGTCGACCCCAAGGCCAGTGCCATAGAACAAGGAGACAACTGAGAGGTGAGGTCCACATATGGAAAAAGGCCTCATACTTCCCCACAGCTGAGGAAATGCTAAGTATGGGGGAAACAATTTGAGAGTATTGCATGGAAAGGAATCATGGCCAGAAGGCCAGTTGCAGAATACACCACTTCATGAAGGTGTCAGAACAAGCGAGCTTCAGGACTTGAGGAAGATCACCAAAAAAAAAAAAAAAAAAAAAGTGTGGAATTTCCATGTTTGCGCTGAAGGCAGCCTCAAAAGGGTCAAAGTCTCAAGCATAGAGCCTCTGATACTGATGCAGTAGGACCCCAAGGCCAGCAGCCCACAGAACTGGCATTTCATGATGACCGAGTAGTGCAGGGAGTGACAGATGGCCACAATGTGGTCATAGGCCATAATGGTCAGGACCAAATTGTCCAGGATTCCAAATACAATGAAAAAAAATCTAGCTGAAGCATCCTTCATATCTCATGGCTTTGCCATGAGTAAGACTCATTCCCTTACTACATGAGTCTGAATGTTCAGCAGAATTTTGGGGATGGTGGTAGAGGTGAAACAAATGTCAGTAAAGGACAGGTTGAAGAGGAAGAAGTACAGGGCCTGTGGAGGTGGGTGTCTGAGCAGATGGCCAGGATGATGAGCAGATTCCCAGAGAAGGTGACTAAGTACATGGACAGGAACAGCGCAAAGAGCATGAACTGAGGCTCCAACTTTGATGAAAATCCTAGGAGGAGAAATTCTGAAGCACATGTTTGATTTCCTGATTCCATGTGGACGAAATAACTAGAAGGAAAGAAAAAAAATCAGCATTCAATGAACATCACATAGACAGCACAGAAGTGTGATTGCCTTTCATTTCCAGTGAATGGATTAATAAAACTACCCTGTTTTGCCATGGTTGGTTAATTTGAAATGTTTCCATCCTTCCTTTGCTACCACTGTCATATGGAAACGTAGTCCTAGTTCCAAAGCAGTCATTCCCCTAATAACCCAGCTACTAGGAGTGCAGTCCATGGACCAGCAGGAGCAGCATTGTCCAGAGCTCCTTTGCAGAGTCTCAGGCCACATTCCGACTTGCTGAATCAGAATCTTTATTGTGACAAGATCACGGGGGATTCCCCTGCTTATTCATGACTGAGTAGCATTGTTCTAGAACATCTGTGGCTTTCAGTCCTTCAACTTTTATCTCCTCATATGTATTTTCCTCTACTCCTTCCCTCAAACCTCCTGACTTCATATGTGGGCAAGTAAAGGAGGACAATAATGAGTTATGTTTTATGCCATCTGTGTGGAGTCAATAATTTTCAACCAACAGTCATACTGTTCCAAACACCATGCATGAATCCTGCATTCAGTTTTTCAGTGCAAATATCTTTAACTTTCACAGTGATTTGCATTGCTTATGTGGCCAGATTATATTATTTTGCATAGCCATTTTGTGGCACTCTTTTCTATGTCATTGGAAAGTTCACATTATGCCTTCTTTCATCTTTCTGTAGAATTTCTTTAAATATAGTTTTTAAGTCTTATAAGTACCACATCTTAGGCTGATACTATATTTCAGCATTTTTTGTTTGTTTTCAAGGTAAGGATTCAGGGATTGGGGGGTCCCTGGGTGACTCAGTTGTTAAGCATTTGCCTTTGGCTCAGGTCATATTCCCAGGATCCTGGGATCCAGTCCTGCATTGGGCTCCCTGCTGCACAGGAAGCAGGCTTCTCCCTCTCCCACTTCCCCTGCTTGTATTCCCTTTATCACTGTGTCTCTCTCTGTCAAATAAATAAATTAAATAGTAAAAAAAAAAAGATTGGTACACATGCATATTCACACACCCACACTTCAAAAAGACCTGTCTGGGCACCTGGGTAGCCCAAGTCAGTTAATTGTCTAAGTCTTGGTTTTGGCTCAGGTGGTGGTTTAAGGGTCATGAGATAGAACCCAGTTTTAGGCTAGGCTATCAGTGTGGATATTGACTATCTCTTCCTTTCCCTCTGCCTCTACCCACACCCTCTTACTTAAATAAATCAATAAAATTTTAAAAAATTTTAAAAAAGAAAAAGTGCCCACAAAATTGTTAGATATTTAATGTCAGAAAATATTGCTGGAGTAGGGAACTCCAACTCACAAAAGCATTGAAAATACTGGGGACAACTTTCAACATTATCAGGAATCTAAAATATAGTTGATGGTTTCAAACAAGGAAGTGAACATTTGGCTCCTCATTACATTCCCTTACTACATGTGTGAATCCACAAACAGAGGAGTTCTTTTGTAGAGGGAGCAACCTTCTTCAGCTTTGGCCTTTCCTCTGAAGAATGCCCAAAGAAACAACCCCAGAGTCCCTGAGATGGGGTTTCTCTACACTCAGAGGGAATGAAATACACATCAGTTTGATGCCATTGAAATCCTGGTACCTTGGTTCAGAGTTATGCTGATGCCCCCTGAATGCACCCAACCTCACCTAAGACAATCCCAAGAGCATTCCCATGTCTCTTATGTTGATCCAGTAAGGGAGGACACAAAAAGGGAAATTGTTTCAAGGTTGAGAGACAAAGAAAAATGACACCCATCCAGAATCTGATAATGTTTTCAGGTTACAAACTGCAAACTCCCTTCTCTCCTTCTCCCAATATCCTCTGTGTCTTTCCTTATGCTCCACAAGAAAGTGAAACCATATTATAATTGACTGTGTCTTGTCAAATTCATAAAATATGAGTATATAAAAATTACAACAGTTTCAGGAAATATTAATTTGAATATCAAAGTAGGTTCAGATGGTGACTTGTTATTTGGAGCCACCAAAATTAATATTCATATAGCTAACCAAGATGGTGCCATTAGTTGTTACTACTCAGGAATCTGAATATTCTTGTAGCTCAGATGAGACAGGTACTATTAACTGTGGTCAAGGTTTGTTGCCAATTTTTTATCAGCACACTTTAATAACTGAGACATGATAATAGTATCCTGAGTCATCCCTCCCGCAGTGTAGCCATTACCCATTGTGTGATATCAGTAGTCTACATTAAGAAACATTACATGTAACAAAATATATTTTGGATTCCTTGAAGGTAATTGGTTGCACACATTGCAGTCACACAATGTGACTTTCATGAGAATTGGGAGATCACTGTCTTTTTGCCTTCATGTCATGAAGAGTCATTCTTCTAACAAGCAATTGTTTCTTTTCATGTTATGGATACTGTGACTCTTGTAATTGATCATTGAGCAGGAGGTTGCCTACACAACATATCCATTCTCCTCTTCCCTGTTATTAGAACCTGATTACATTTGGAGGTGGTCATACACCAGCTACGATGCTATATTTCCCATCTTCTCTTTCAACCATGGACAGTTGGTAGAGAGTATAAGAAGCTATTGAGTGGGATAATTGGAATGTTCTTTAGAAGACTTTCCCTTTTCAAGCTCCTCTTTGCCTCGAATTCACACATGACACTGGGACTCCCACAGCTGGCATATCTTGGAAATCCACACACTATGGATGTGGAAGCAGAGATGGAATGAACCCTTGTCCCTCATGTTAGCATAGAGACATCATGCACCTTCTTTGATGATGGAGACAAATTAACCTCTAATTGAATATGGACAGTCTTTTGTCTTAGTTTTTCCATGTGTGTAGCCAAATTTCCTAATAGCACAGAGTCCTTTGTCTTCATTGAAACTCTCAGTCATACCAGGTGCCCAATTTTGGCAGCAATGTAACATTTCATCATGATATTTGGTTTACTCATGTAATTATTCACCTGGTCTTGTGTCTGTTTTCCTTTGGCCACAATCTTTCTCTGGTCATGTACATTTATTTAATTTTATTATGTTATGTTAGTCACTATACAGTACATCATTAGTTTTTGATGTAGTGTTCCATGATCCATTGTTTGTGTGTGACAATACATTTGGGGGCACCCAGGTGTCCCAGTGTGTCTGTCTGCTTTCAGCTTGGGTCATGATCCCCGGGTCCTGGGATTGAGTCCTGTGTCGGGCTCACTGCCCAGTGTGGAGTCTTCTTTTTCCTCTACTCCTTTACCCTGCTCATCTCTCTCTTTAATAAATAAATGATTAAAAAATAAATACATTTAAAATGTATTGTTTTGTCCTAAGTATTGTGTAGTTTCCTAAAATTACTTTAGAATGTGTCATATGGATTGAGTGAATGAGTAAGTAAAGATTTTATTTATTTATTTGACAGACAGAGATTACAAGTAGGCAGAGAGGCAGGCAGAGAGAGAGGAAGGGAAGCAGGCTCCCTGCTGAGCAGAGAGCCTGATGTGGGGCTCGATCCCAGGACTCTGAGATCATGACCTGAGCTGAAGACAGAGGCTTTAACCCACTGAGCCACCCAGGGGCCCCAGTGAATGAGTAAATAAATGCTGTTTTTTAGATGGGGCTGTGTCCTGGAAAGTCAATCCATCACATCTACCTTCCTATAAGTGTTCTCTGACATCACTTATACTCATTCTTGTGCTGATGGGGAAAAGATCCATAGAACAGAAAAAACATTGCCACGGCCCATCAGTCACTGAATGGAAAGGGATAATTCAAACTCACATCTACCTATGTGCAAGTCAGAATGTCTCATGGAGATTTTCTGTACCAGCTATTGGGGCTGAACAACTCCAAAGTGATTTCAGATAACTGTTTCTACATAAAGTCAGACTTCAAACACAGAATATCCTTATCCAAGGGAATATAAATGAATAAGAGCCAAGGCTGAATTCATTTCCTTTGAATAAAGTGTTATTAGATAAATGTCTGGATTAGATTTTATTATGGTTGTAACAAATTAACATGGTGCTGCCTTAAAACAAATCAGTTTATTTTCTGATACTTCTGGAGGTCAGAAGTCTGAAATAAGTCTCCCTGGGCTAAAATTACTCTGTCTGCAGAAAAGAGTTCATTCTAGAGGACTGGAGAGAAGAGGTTTTCTTGCCTATTCCAGCTGTAGAGCCACCTGTACTCCTGGCTCATGTTCCCTTCCTTATTTTCAAAGCCAACAAAATAGCATTTCAAAATCTCTCTCTGACTCCAGGACTTCTGCCTCCTTCTTCCATAACTGGAGGACCCTTGTGATCTATCAAGTATGCCCGGATAATCAGAATAACTTAAGTCTAGTGTCAGCTGACTACCAATGTTAATACTATTTGCAACCTTGATTCTCCCTTGCCGTGACACAAGACATATCCAAAGATTCCATAGATTGGAATTCTGTAGATGCGGAAATGTCTTGAGGACATTATTCTGTCTCATGAAAGTCTTTGTGAGAGGTGTATTTGCTGTCAGCTCAGGGGCCCTCAGTTTGAAGAATCAAACACATAATTTATTTCAGACTCTAGGGTGAGTACTGATACTTTTCTTTTAAAACCACACATGAATAGGATCACATGGTTTCTTTATTAACATCATCCCAAAGCTACCAATGACAATGTAAACCTTCAATTAAATAAATTCAATATCAAGGTTGAGGTAAAGAGCAAGGAGGTTAGAACTCTGGAAGGCAGGCAAGTTCATAAGAATGAGGAATAGAAACTGCAGTCACCTGACTTCTAATCTGGTCTCCCAGGAACACAGTCTCAGCAGGAAAATTTTCTTTTCTTTCCAGATCAGTGGCCCATGGGGAAGGGAGCACTCTGAGGTGGGGGTAACAATGGAAACAGTCCCTAATGAGTAGATATGAAGAGCTGTAATATCTCTTCTGCTGCAGAATTTCAGCAAGTGAAACCCTGGATTGGCCAGGACATGGTTGTTAATTTTGTGTTCCTAAGTCTGTCTAGGGGACCCATGCTTCACTGCTTCTTGCTGTCCTGTCTAGAAACAGAGCTTCAGTCTCTATTATCAACCATCCAGGGAGGAATTCAGACCTCCACACGGAGACATTCTTCTAAGAGACCCCAATCAGGTGAGTCTGAGAGCCCAGGAGGTATTTCAAAAGAGGGTCAGAGAGATTGGAACCTGAGAACTTTTGTCTGAGGTCACCTGAGACTAGGTCAACTCATTTACAATTATTTATGAAATGTGTTCAAAAAAGAAGTGTACACTGGACTCTGCAACACAAGTATCACTGTTGTTGATACATGTTGGGAATGGAAGACCAACTGGATGAAAAAAGAGGAAGGGACTGGGGGACCTATTGTGGTTCCATGGAAATTAGAACATATCCAAGGAGTCTTGCAGCTAAGGGGAGCAAGAAAACAGTATATTAGGCTTGGAGCATGTGTGTTGAGCTGTGTAAGATGTGGTGGTCTTGAACCTATTCTGCATTTATAGAAAGCCCCAGAACCATGCAGGTAGCTATTCCCTTGCAACAGCAGTGCTTGAGACATACATTTCTCAGAACCTTCTCACATGGAGTATTCACATAAAAAATTGTGTTCAAGGGCTCCTGTTTGGCTCAGTTGGTTAAACATCTGCCTTTGTCTCAGGTCATGATCTCAGTGTCCTGGGATTTAGTCCCACATGGGCTCCCTGCTCAGTGGGGATGCTGCTTCTCCCTCTCCTCCCTGCTCATGCTTTCTCTTAGTAGCTCTGTCTCTCTCTCTAAAATAAATAAACAAAATATTTTTAAAAATCGTGGTCAGTATGCAAAGATGTGTATGCTAACTAGATTTACTTTGTAATACTTCATTACTGAAAGGTGTGCAAACTATGGAGACATTTATGAGGTAGAAGAAAAACTCAACCAAATCTCTTCCTGGTGATAATCCCTCATTTACCCACAGGAAAGAATCATATTATAAGCTTTTTACATATACTGATGACCACTCTCTGCTAACATAGCAGGATGGATACTGCTATCATACTATTTGAGTAAGGATATTCACATTTAGAAGAACTGGTTGTCTCTCCCAAGTTCAAAAACCTTATATGTGGTAGATCTGACATTCTTTAAAAAGTCCCTTTCATTGCCTTACATTGTATATTTTCCATTGTAAATTGCAAGTTTATTCCCTTTGCACATTTTTCTAGAGGGATAGTCAATCAGTAAAATGTCTTGACATCACAAAAATACTGCTCCTTTCTTGTTTAGATACATTGTTATTTTCCAGCTTTATTAATTATCCTGGGCATCAGGGCATGGGGACGGGCTGGAATGCTGCCAGAACAAAGGAAGCTTTTGGTTCATCACAGTCTCTCATAATCTCTTTTACCTCTTGCGTCCATTTTACTCCTCTCTGTGTGTTTGGATCCTCTTTTTTATGTTTCTTTAGGAACAGCACACAAGATTATCACATTATTATGGAGCTCTGTGTTTCCATGTCCAGTAGAGGCTTACTAACTAGAATCTAAGTACTATTTACACAGTCTTTGGGGGTAAAGATAATTTTGTATTGACAGCTCACCTTGTATCAATTCTTTCAAAATTATTGTGGCTGTGGGCAAGAAAAGCATGATAGTAACACAGTGCCAGGCCATAGTGCACCGTGTGTGTGTGTGTGTGTGTGTGTGTGTGTGTGTATGTGTGTGGTGGGCATGTGTTTTACTGTGTGCGTGTGTGTTATGGGGCACGAACAGTTCTCTGAGCAATGGTACCTGAGTTCATATACACCAATATGTGACCCTTAAATGCCAGAATGTTCACCAACAGATGGAAATAAGGAAGGGATCCATCTCTATTCACAGAATACCTTGGAACATAATTAATAAGATGCAAAGAACACCATGTAAAGGAAGGACTCCCTGTGACTTGAAGTCCCATCAGTGGCAGGAAAGCCACCTTCTTCCTCAACATTCTCTGCAGCACCCATCATCACTCTACCTCTTGCTCATTCCCTCACCATACTGACTTCATATTGAAATCTGCATATTTGAAGTAAGTGCCTTCTGCAGAGCCTTTGCTCTGATTTCCTTCTGGTCAGCCACCTGCCCCAGATAACTTCCTGTCTCCTGCTCAGTCTTTCTGGAAACCTCTGTTAAAATGTCACTATCTTGGTAGGTCTTCTTGAACTCTTATTAAAATTTCACACCCTCCTTCAGTTTTCCTTCCCTTCATAGTATATATTGGCTAAGTGAGCATTAAAAAAAATAAAATGCAAGGAAGTGACTTAAGGAAAAAAAAAGGTTTAGCACCCTCCCCATCTACTCCTTTTTATACTGACATGTTTTTCTTCCTTACCCCTGTCACCATCTGACATGGTATATGATTTTTTATTTTTATATATATTCTTTTTCCATCATGGGATGAAGTGGACTTTTCTTATTTTTTTTTCTCCAAGTTTTTATTTAAATTTCAGTTAGCTAACATACAGTGCAATATTAGTTTTAGATGTAGAATTTAGTGATTTAGCATTACTTACAACAGTGGATTCTTATCTCCACAAGTGCCCTTTTTCATCCCTATCATCTATTTCAACCATCTCTCACCCACCTCCCTCCAGCAACCTTCAGTTTGTTCTCTACAGATAAGAGTCTGTTCCTGGTTTGCCTTTCTTTTCTTCCCCCACTATGTTCATTTGTTTGTTTTCTTAAATTCCACACATGAGTGAAATCATATGGTAATTGTCTTTCTCTGACTGACTTTTTTTGCTTAGCTCCATCCAGGTCATTGCAAATGGCAAGATATTCCTTTTGATGGCTGAGTTACACACACACACACACACACACACACACACACACACACAGTACATCTTCTTTAACCATTCATCGGTCAGTGGACATTTTCCCCTTATTCATAAAACTTCTATAAACATCGGGTCGAATGTACTCCTTCAAATTAGTATTTTTGTTTCCTTTGGTAAATACCTAGTAGTGCAACCTACAGAAAGGGAGAAGATATTTGCAAATGACATATCTATAAAGGGTTAGTATTCAAAAATCTATAAAGAACTTATCAAACTCAATGCCCAAATAACAAATAATACAGTTAAAAAATGGGCAGAAGACATGAATAGATACTTCTCCAAAGAAGACATACGGATGGCTAACAGACATGTGAAAGATGCTCACATCACACATCAACAGGAAAATACAAATCAAAAGCACAGAGAGATATTACCTCATACCAACCAGAATGGCTAAAATTAACAACAGGTGTTGTCAAGGATGTAGAGAAAGGGCAATCCTCTTGTATTGCTGATGGGAATGTAAACCGACGCAGCCACTTTGGAAAACAGTACAGAAGTCCCCCAAAAGTTAAAAATAGACCTACCCTATGGCCTATTATTGCACTCCTAGGTATTTACCTGAAAGCTGTATTGAGCTTTCTATCTCAGTACCCTGTGCTCTTTGTCTAGAAGATGTCAATACTAAACATAAATGCCTCAAATGCAGGAAAGCATTTCCCATTAAAGCTGTAATACAGGACCTCTTAGGGAAAAGGCTAAATGGACAAGAATTCTTACTCAGGGATGCCAGGTAACGTCCCTTAAGTGGGATTGGATCTATACAAATATACATATTTCTTTCTTGATTGCAAAATACAAATTTTAGCATGTCACTCTTTTGATAATGCCCATTTGCTGCAAATCAAACCTACAATGTGAGTATCATCTCGACCTGTCAGAATAGCTAAAATCAACAAATAAGAAATAACCATAGTTGGCATGAGGTGGAGAAGGGGAACCTTCTTGCCCTGTTGGTAGGAATGCAAACTAGTGTAGTCACTCTGGAAAACAATATGGAGGTTCCTCAAAAAGTTAAAAATAGAACTACCCTATGATCCTGTAATTGCACTGCTGGGTATTCACACAAAGATACAAAAATACAAATTCAAAGAGATAACATTTATAGGATTATTTACAATAGCCAAATGGTGGAACCCACCAAAGTGTTCATTGACTGAAGAGGGGATAAAAAAGAAATAGTATATGTATACAGTGGAATAATACTCAGGTATAAAAAAATGAAATATTGCCATTTGCAGTGAGGTGGATAGAACTAGGGTGTATTATGCTAAGTGAAATAAGTCACTCAGAGGAAGATGATTACCTTATGATTTCATTCATATGTAGAAAATAAGAAACAAAACAAATGATCATAGAGAAAACAAAAGAGAAAGAGAGGCAACCCAAGATCCAGACTCTTTCTTTTTCTTTTAAATCTCCTTCCTTCCTTCCTTCCTTCCCTCTTTTCTTTCTTTCTTCTTTTTTATTGTGTCATGTTAGTCATAATATTCTTTTTTTTTAAGATTTTATTAATTTATTTCAGAGAGAGAGAGAGAGTGAGAGAGAGCATGAGAGGGGAGAAGGTCAGAGGGAGAAGCAGACTCCTCGTGGAGCTGGGAGCCCGATGTGAGACTCGATCCCGGGACTCCAGGATCATGACCTGAGCTGAAGGCAGTTGCTTAACCAACTGAGCCACCCAGGCTCCCAAGTCACCATATTCTTAATCTAGAGAACAAACTGCTGCTTACCAGAAGGAGGCAAGTGTGGGGTGGAGTTGAAATAGGGGATGGGGATAAGGGAGGGCACTTGTCAGGATGAGCACTGGATGCTGTATGGAAGTATGGAATCACTATACTGTCCATCTGAAACTCATACTACTCTGTACATTAGCTAATTGGAATTTGAATACAACTTTAAAAACTTAAAAGATAAAAGGTAATAAATGAAGCTCTTCTGTTTGAAAATTAACCATTTTTTTCCTTCCTCATAGTCATCTCCACCACATGGAACCAGGCAATGGTACACAAATTTCATATTTTCTTCTTCTGGGATTTTCAGAGGAACCAGAACTGCAGCCCCTCATATTTGGGCTTTTCCTCTCCATGTACCTGATCACTGTGTTTGGAAACCTAATTCTCATCCTGGCTGTTGGTTCTGACTCCCACCTCCACACCCCCATGTACTTCTTCCTGGCCAACCTGTCCTTTGTAGACATCTGTTTCACCTCCACCACCATCCCCAAGATGCTGTGGAACATCCAGACTCAGGACAATGTCATTAACTATGCAGGCTGCCTCAGCCAGATGTATTTTTTCCTACTCTATGCACAGTTGGATGTCTTTCTCCTGACTGTGATGGCCTATGACCGCTTCATGGCCATCTGTCAACCCCTGCACTACATGGTCATCATGAATCCCCAGCTCTGTGGACTGCTGGTTCTGGTGTCGTGGGTCATCAGTGTTCTCAATTCTTTGTTACAGAGCTTAATGGTTTTGCGGCTGACCTTCTGTACTGTCTTAGAAATCCCCCATTTTTTCTGCGAACTCAACCAGGTAGTTGGCTGTGCCTGTTCTGACACCTTTCTTAATGACCTGGTGATATACTTTAATACTGTGCTGCTGGCTGGTGCTCCCCTGGCTGGGATCGTTTACTCTTACTCTAAGATAGTTTCCACCATATGTGGAATATCGTCAGCGCAGGGCAAATATAAAGCATTTTCCACTTGTGCATCTCACATCTCAATTGTCTCCTTATTTTATTCTACTGGCTTAGGAGTGTACCTTAGCTCTGCAGCTCCCCAGAGCTCCCACTCAAGTGCAGTAGCCTCAGTGATGTACACAGTGGTCACACCCATGCTGAACCCTTTCATCTATAGCCTGAGGAACAAAGACATAAAGTCAGCTCTGAAAAGAATCATTGGGGTTCCAGTGATGTAAAAGCCAATATCCCCATAGATGAAAAAGTGTCCTTGTTTGCGGGGCTCACAGTTTCAGAGCAAAGAACTGCTATTCTTGATTTGGATTTGGAAGTAGAATCTGCTCCATTTATTTCCTGGAATTTCCACTTGTTTGAATTCAACTTCTCCATGCATTTAATTAACTCACTTTATTGAGCTTTCAACGCAGTCTGATACACAGTTTCCTCCTTTTCAATTAAATACATTTCTAATGTTTTCCCCAACCCTGGATCAAAAATGCCTGAAAAATTCTGTACCTTATATGGGGCAATTTGGATTCTTTATAAACTAATTTCATTTCAAATGACTTATGACATGCCATGTACATTTTACTTAGATTTCCCAAGAGGAAAATCATGATCTGTATTTTTCTTGTGGACATAACTATACTTAGCCACTAAGCCCTTCACACAACTTTATTGTAGAGGAGAATACAAAACCCAAGTTTTCACCTAGAGTCTGCCAATCTTGTTATATCACTACCTTTGTTTCTCTTCCTGAAAATGTGGACATGGACATTGTTCCCTTTATGTCTCAGGCTATGGACAGGGATGCTCAGGCAGGAAATCTCAGGTACTCCCCTGCATCCCTGTACTTGTGGACATTCCAACAGACACTTCCCTGACTAGAGCCTGTGCTGTGGTTGCACCAACTCTTGGGTTCTTATTTTGAGTAAAAGACATACCTCAGCAACACCCATCAGAAAAGTCTTATTAATAAAACCAGTTTTATTACTCACAGGTTCTGAAGGGCATATGGGATGGAAAAGGTCATTTGGGAAAGTCTCAGAAGAGGAAAAAGGCATTGACATAGAGAGAGAAAGAAAGTAGTCCTGAGAGATCAGCCCTCATCAGGGTCCATGGCCAGAATGGTTAGAGGATTGTGGGTTCAGGGTCCATTAGAAAATTTTATATGAGTAGAATTCAGCTGCTGAAGGGGAAAGTAGGGTCAATAATGTGTCATGTTGAGGTTATCCAGGACTTTCTAAACAGGTATTTCATGGCTGGGGATAGCTTGATTGCTTCTCTGGCAATTGTGTCCCACATTGTAAAAAGTGTTTACTCCATTTTTTACTGGGTTATTTGTTTTTTGAGGGATGAACTAGAGAAGTTCTTTCTAGATCTTGGATATCAGCCCTTTATCTGTAAAGTCATTTGGAAATATCTTCTCCCAGTCCGTGGATTGCCTCTTTGTTTTGTTGACTGTTTCCTTTGCTACGCAGAAGCTTTTTATCTTGATGAAGTCCCAAAAGTTCATTTCTGCTTTTGTTTCCCTTGCCTTTGGAGATGTGTCTTAAAGAAGTTGCTGTGGACAATGTCAAAGGGGTTACTGCCTATGTTCTCCTCTAGGATTTTGATGGATTCCTATCTCACATGGAGGTTTTTCTTTCATTTTGAGTTTATCTTGGTGTATTGTGTAAGGAAATGGTCCAGTTTCATTCTTCCATATGTAGCTGTCCAGTTTTCCAGCATCACATATTAAAGAGACTGTCTTTTTTCCATTGGGTATTTTTTCCTGACTTGTCAAAGATTATTTGACCATAGAGTTGAAGGCCCATTTTTGGAGTCTCTATTCTGTTCCATTGATCTATGTGTCTGTTTTTGTGCCAATACCATGCTGTCTTGGTGATCACAGCTTTCTAATATAGCTTGAAGTCAGGCAGCATGATGCCCCCAGGTTTATGTTTTCTTTTTCATCATTCCCCTGGTAATTCAGGGTCTTTTCTTGTTCTACACAATTTTAGGATTATTTGTTCCAGCTTTTTGAAAAATGCTGTAGGTATTTTAAAATATTTTATTTATTTATTTGACAGAGAGATCACAAGTAGGCAGAGAAACAGGCAGAGAGAGAGGGGGAAGCAGGCTCCCCGGGGAGCAGAGAGCCGAATGTGGGGCTGGATCCCAGGACCCTGGGATCATGACCTGAGCCTAAGGCAGAGGCTTTAAACCACTGAGCCACCCAGGCGCCCCTGGAGGCATTTTAATAGGAATGGCATTGAAAGTGTAAATTGCTCTGAGCAGGATAGACATTTTAACAATTTTATTCTTCCAAACCATGAGCAAGGAATGCTTTTCCATCTTTTTGTTTCTTCCTCAATTTCTTTCATAAGTCTTCTGTAGTTTCTAGAGTAGAGATCCTTTCCCCCTTTGTTTAGGCTTATTCCTAGATATCTTATAGTTTTCGTTGCTATTGTAAATTGAATCTATTCTCTAATTTCTCTTTCTATAGTTACATTGTTGGTGTATAGAAATTTTTCTATACACTATACTTGATTTCTTTTCACTATATTTACTTTATCTCACTATACTTACGTTTTTACACACTATACTGATTTCTGTGCATTGATTTTGTATCCTGCCATATTGCTGAATTGGTATATGAATTTTAGTAATTTTGGGGGGTGGATTCTTTTGGGTTTTCCATATAAAGTATCATGCCATCTGTGAAGAGAAAGAGTTTGGCTTCTTCTTTGCCAATTTGCATGCCTTCTACTTCTTTTTGTTGTATGATTGCTGATGCTACGACTTCTAGCACCATGTTGAACAAAAGTGGTGAGAGTGGGCATCTCTGTCATATTCCTGACCTTAAGGGATATTTGCTGTTGGCTTTTTATAGATAATGTTCCCTCTATTCCTATACTCTGAAGAGTTTTAATCAGGAATGGATGTTGTATTTTGTCAAATGCTTTTTCTGCATCAGTTGAGAGGATCATATGGTTCTTATCTTTTCTCTTATTAATGTGCTATATCATGCTGGTTGATTTGCAAATGTTGAACCTCTTGCATCCCAGGAGTAAATACCACTTGGTCATAGTGAATAATCCCCTTAATGTACTACTGGATCTTATTAGCAGGATCTTGTTGAGAACTTTGCCAACCATGTTCACCAGGTATATTGGTCTGTAAATCTCCTTTTTGATGAGGTCTTTGCCTGGTTTTGGGATTAGAGTAATGCTGGCCTCATAGAAGGAGTTTGGAAGTTTTTCTTCTGTTTCTATTTTTTGAAACATAGGTATTATTTCTTCTTTAAATGCTTGGTAGAATTCCCCTGGGAAGCCATCTGGCCCTGGACTTTTTTCTTTGGGAAGTTTTTGATTACTCCTTCAATTCCATTGCTGGTTATTGGTCTATTCAGATCATCAGATAACCTAGTCAAAAAATCTGCAGAATAAATAAAATTAAGATAAATTTAAGTAAATAAGTGAGCTTTAATATCAAACTATGTGCATGCAAACATAAAATTCTATTTTAACTTGGTTAAAAAGTCAATATTTTTCTTGAATTATTGGTCTGCTCTTACAAAATAAAATGGTAAACAAATGTTTTTATTCACTTTTAAAGTTACCTGCCTAGAAAACATGCATTCTGTGTTTTGCCAAAGTATTTGCTATGTTTATCTGGATTTTGATGCATTAATATTTTTTAATATTTAGAAAATAAAAAAATTGGCAGAAGACATGAGCAGACACTTCTCCAAAGAAGTTATACAAATGGATAACAGACACATGAAAAAATCTTCAACATCATTAGCGATGAGGGGAATATAAATCAAAACCAGAATGAGACACCACCTTACACCAGTAAGAATGGCTGATTAACAAGACAGGAAACAACAGATGTTGGCAAGGATGTGGAGAAAGGGGAACCCTCTCACACTGTTAGTGAGAATGCATGTTGGTACAACCACTATGTTAAATAGTATGAAGTTTCCCTAAGATGTTAAAAATAGAGCTCCCCTATGACCCAGCAATTGCACTACTAGGTATTTACTCCAAAGATATAGATGTAGTGAAAAGAAGGGGGCACTGGCCCCACAACATTCATAGCAGCAATGTTGACAATAGCCAAACTGGAAGGAGCCTAGCTGTCCTTCAATAGATGAAGGGATAAAGATATGGTTTATATATACAATGGAATATTACTCAGCCATCATAAAGGATGAATACCTACCATTTATATCAACATTGATGGAACTAGAGGGCTTTATACTAAGTGAAATAAGTCAAGCAGAGAAAGACAATTGTCATGTGGTTTAACTCATATGTGGAGCATAAGAAATAGGGGAAAGGAGGGAAAATTGAATGGGAAGAAATCAGAGAGGGAGACAAACCACGAGACTCTTGGCTCCAAGAAACAAACTGAGGGTTCTGGAATGGAGGTGGGTGGAGGAGGTGGTAACTGAATGAGGTGCTTTAAGGAGAACATGTGATGCGATGAACACTGTGTTATATGCTCCTGATGAATTACTGAGCATTACCTCTGAGGCTAATGATGTACTATATATTGGCTAATTGAATTTAATAAAAAGCTTAAAAAGCCTTAACAAATAAATAAAGTAAGTACCTCACATGTATATTTTAGCAATGGGGATTCACTTTTTCTATTCCATTTCAACAATGGAGCAGAAGCCTCAAACCGTGTTTTTTGTTGTTGTTTGTTTGTTGGTTGGTTGGTTGGATTTTCTTTCTTTTTTTTTAACTAATAACATACTGTATGGTGACTAACATAACATAACAGAAAATAAAAGTAAAAGCCTCAAATTGACTGTTATTTTTTTCTTCCATTTAAGGTTTAATTTCAACATAAAATGCCCTTACTCAAAAGAAGAGAAATGAATTAATTGGGAAACTAAAATTCGTTTGCCTCAAAAACAATTTTATTTGATAAATGTCTGTGTTACATTCCTATTTCTGTTGCAACCAGTGTAACACTAGATGCTTAAAGAAACAAATTCATGCTTTTACTGTTTTGGAGGGCAGAAGCCTGAAATAAGTGTCAGTGGGCTAAAACCAACATGTCTGACGGCCTGGCTCCTAGTAGATGCTCCAGGAGAGATTCATTTCTTTCCTATTGCATGTTCTAGTGACAACAACCATTTTTTGGCTCATTGTCCTTTCTCTATTTTCAAAGCCCGTGAGGTATCATCTTCACATCTCTTTCTGATCCAAATATTCTGCCTTCCTCTCCCACGTTCAGAGGATCCTTGTGATTACCTTAGTTCCACCTGCATAATCTTGGCCAATCTTAGTTTAAGGTCAGCTGACTAGCAGTCTTACTCCATTTGCTACCTCAATCTCCCTCTTCCTATAAAAAGTAACAGTCAAAGTTTGTAGGTATTAGATTATGGACAGCTTCAGAAAGCTCTTATTCTGCATAATAGAAAGCCTTTTCCGAAAGTATTTTATTGGATGCTACTCAAAGATCCTTATAAGAAACAAACACAGTATTCCTCACAGCCCACAGAATGACTAGATATACTAATCATTGAAAATTTTATGCAAACAAAATACCTTTTGTGAAGAAAACCTACAAGCACCTGCACCTTTGACTATCAAAGAGTGATCCACAGACCACAACTGCAGCATCAACATCACTCGGGAGCTTGTTAGAAAGGTCAAACTCTTAGGCTCGCCAGCACCTAATAAAGCAGAATCTGTATTTAAGCTAGAATACTAGGTGATTCCTATATACTTTGAATTTGGACAAGTGCTGGTCTAGAGTATATTTTTCTAACATTCTCAATCTGACCCTTGAGTCAAGATCATTATTTGTGTTGGTAGATGATCTACTCAGTGGAGGTGTTTAGCAGCATCCCTCAGACTTTGCCAGATATACCCAGGGGATAAAGAACCACCTCTGGTTCAGACCACTAGCACAGAGTTTGAAAACCAGGAGGACCCTGACAGAATGCAGTCAACACCCATCCCTTTCTGCAATGATAGCTTTGAGAAGATCACTAAATTCTACAAGCTTCCTGTTTCCATGGGGGAATGAAGCTCATGCTAGTGCTTCCTCAGAGAATGGACTTCTATAAAAATTAAATTAGGCAATTCCTATAAGGGGCTAAACTCAGATCTAAACATCAAAATATAACTCTTACAATTAACAAACATTTTATAGGACATTTTAAGCCATAGCTCTGAACTTGAGATAGAATTGTGAAATTCCTAATTGTTTTGGCAAAATGTCCATGAAGCCAAGAAATGTAGGGCCCAAGGTTTTATATAAAGGAAGAAACTTTTAATCTTTGTTGAAAAAGAGGAAAGTAACTTTCTAGATATAGCAGGGATTGCATCTCCACCACTAGTCAATTCTTTGAAGAACCCAAGGGACCTAGTCAAAACCAATTCATCAGTCTCAAACAGGAGAAAAATTTCAGGATTTGGATAAGGTGCTGGGAGTTTAGATCTCTGAAAAGCAGAAGTCATAGCATTAGGGTTCCCTGTTCAGCAGGAATCCTGCTTCTCCCTCTCTCACTCCCCCTACTTGTGTTCACTCTCTCACTGTCTCTATCAAATAAATAAATAAAACCTTTAAAAAGAAGAGTAAGAAAAAAATGGACTTCACCTTGCTTATTATCCAATCTCTTAGGAACAGGAAATCAACAGGAAAAATTTCCTTTTTGTCCACACCAGTATCCCATAGGGAAATCATGTGCCTAACGGTGGGAGGAACAAGAGGAAAATATGCCTAATGAGCAGACCAAAGCAGCTGTAAATATGTCCTCTGCTGCAGTCCCACAAGGTGGACAACTTTGGAATGGACACGACCTGGTCTTTTTCTGTGCAGTCCTAAGTCTGGATGGGGCACTGGAATCTGACCCATCCCTGCTCTGTTGTCTGGGGACAGAGCTTCATCCTCCAATGTCTATTAGTCAGACAGGTATTTTGATTTCCATGTAGAGATCTTCCTCTCAGAGACCCTATCAAGACAAGTTCTGCTGCCCAGGAGGGACAGGGCAGGAGAAGGTCAAGAGAATGAAAGTCAAGAGCATTTACCTGAGGTCATCTGAGGGCCAATCCAGCCTAGCCCAGAGCTGAGAGTTTGCTGTGGCTGTTTGCTGGGTTGATTAAGACATTTATTAATTATTCATTTATGTGTTTATCATGCTAAATATAGAAGTGAATATTGAACTCAGAAATACAAGGTTCAACTTTAACAAGTAAATCATACTAATGGAAGCCCAAATAGACAGGGGGTGGGAAGCATAAACGTAGAACATAAGACCAAGGATCTTTGCAATCAACCAGAGTAGAAAAGTCAAGTATTAGCTGTAGGGGGATATACAGTGAAGTGAGGACATGTCATTTTTAAAAAAGATTTATTTATTTATTTATTTATTTATTTATTTATTTATTTATCAGAGAGATAGTACAGTCAGGAACTCAGGTAGAGGCAGAGGGGGAAGCAGGCTCCTGGCAGAGCAAGGAGCCCAATGTGGGACTCAATCCCAGGACGCTGGGATCATGGCCTGAGCCAAAGGCAGATGCTTAACCGACTGAGCCACCCAGGCATCCCAGGACATGTCATTTTTAACATGGGACATAGAATACATTTTTCTAGTGATGAGTAAAATCCTATGAACAGAATTCACAGAGTTATATTCTTACAAGGGCAGTACATGAAACATACATATCACAGGGCTTCCTTTCTTTTGCGTATTCAAATGAAAAATTTTAAGTGGATTATGTGCAGAAGTGTATGCTAATCAGCTTCTTTTACAATTACCTCATTACCTGTGACCCTAAGTTCTGGGTTAGCTAGCCAAATCACTTTCTCTGTTGACATTTTGTCTGGGAGTCCTTGGTTTTTGCATAGTGGGGTCAGAGTGGGTTTATTCCTGTTTTTTATTACATTTTCTCAAACAAAATATTGCTGTTTATTTCACCAATTAGTTACTTGCCATTTCACTTTTTTATGTATGTGTAGATGTATTTGTGCAGAATGTGTGAGAGTATAGAAATTTTCTGTGGTAAAGTCTGTGAGCTAATCACAATATATTCCCTTCACTGCTTTTTGTAGTTTGTTTGTTTCTGGGGTTTTGTTTGTTTGTTTGTTTGTTTTGGTGAAAGAAATAATCTGTTACCTTAATATGCTTCATTTGTGATTACTTGCTTTCCAAAAAATGCAAGTGAATGCATACTTTTTCCTCAAAAATTACCCTTTATACGTATTTCCAACTACTGTTCAAGTCTCTGTATTCTTTATTGTTCCTTTTGGCCTTTTATTATTGGACCTGTATTTCTAAAATAGAAATGCTATCACGTGGAAGGCATTCTTCTTTATGTTTAACATGAATCACCTTTACCTTCCATAAGCCCTCTTGTCCCATATATCTTTATGAGACACTCTGCTTAGCCTAAGTGCATTTCTTCCAAAATTCTTCCTTTCTTTTAAAAGTGTCCTGCATAATGCACACTTACATATTCACGTACTTTCAATTCAAATGTATAAAAAGACACCTACGCATTTCATAAGTACTCTGTATGTCCTGGCGCAATCTTTTTTTTCTAGCTTTTCTTCCCCAGTCCTTGTGACTCAGGAGTACCTTATACGTGTCCCTCTAGTCAACCAAGTGGAATGCTGATTCATTACTTCAATGCCTGCGTGACATTTCATGGTGTTGCTCTGCCTCTTACACTTTCCTTTCTTTCTTCCTTCTTTCCTTCCGTTCTTTCTTTCTTTCGTTTTCTCTCTCTCTCTTTCTCTCTTTCTTTTTTGGTTAGAAATTAGTCTTTTTTTATGTTAGATGTTCCACTTTTTTTTGTATTTTATTTTTTCAGTGCCACTTACACTTGTGATATTCTTTCATATTTTTTTCTCCTTAAATTACACTTGTATAAATGCTACAAAATATTTTTAAATAGTTGAAACTGTTTCACAACCAAAGCTGATTCCATCCTTCAGGGAATACTGAGCAATGTTTGAAGACATTTTGGGGCTATCACGCTGGGTAATGGTGCGTGGAGGCCAGGGATGCTTTAAATACCTCAAAATGCGTAGGACACAGCCCACCACAGAGTAGGATCTGGCCCAGAATGTCTATAGTGCAGTGACCGAGAAACCCTGAGTTAAAGCATATCTGTATTTTTCTTTTAATTTTAAGTAATCTCTACACCCAACATGGGTCTTGAACTATAACCCCAAGCTCCTGTCCCATGCTCTAACAACTGAGCCAGCCAGGTACCCAGCCTCCCCAACACATTGTAACACTTCACAATTCTGACAACAAAATTGGAAAATACTCCTTTGTTATTTGCTTAAGGATTCCAACCTAACCAATGTGACATCCCCAGAGTGTTTTCTCAGGGTGAGGGGTGTGAAAGAGATTTCTTTTTTCAGTTTTTAAACTATTAGTGATCTCAAGCAAAGATTCCTATATTTGATTACCAGGTTTATTTGTCTATTATTATTATATGTCCATATGTTATGTGCTTATTTATATATAATTATCATCATTTCAAATAATTGTTGTAAATCACAGTTTCTCTATTGATTTTTAGTTAGATATTTTTGGCCATAAAATATTTTCACATGTTATTTAGTTAAATATTTCAGTCTTCTTATTTCTGAGTTCTTTGCCTCAATTATGATGGTTTGCCCAACTGTGGATTTTATATGTGTTTTCTAGAGACACATCTAAAATAGAATGGTTACTCCTAAACTGAGGGTTTACTCCTGATTTTTGTGAGATGTGTGAGATAAGGAACAACTGCACTTCCTTCCATGTAGGAAGCTCTCTCTGCCAACTTCCATCAACAATCCAATCTTTTCCAACTAAATTCAAATGCACCTTTATCACATATTAAATGTTCATATATACTGAGACATAGTTCTTGATTCATTCAACATAAACTAAAAGAGAATCTGCTATGTTCCAAAAATTTCTAAAACCTTCAATGTGTAATATTCTTTTATTTAAAGGTCATGGGGAATTTTATTTTTTGTCCATGTCAATTTTATGAAATTACTGCTCCTGTAGATCATGTTTCAGTTAGTTCTCTAAACTCCCTTCAATGTTGTTGAATAGAGTTGTACTGAAACTGCTCCCTTTAACCTGGTTTGGTTTTGTGTCATTCTTTGTATTTCATAATGTCTCAGTTTCTTGAATTTGTTTCTTTTTAAGTGCATATACATCTACACCCATAAAGGAAAACATGAACAGCACAGGTGAAGTTCCAGGTCCTTTGGTCCTTACATCAGAGTGACAGACAAGAGGGCAGTGAGGTAAATGTTAGTATGAAATAATGTCCTTGGATAAGTCCCATGAAGAGTATTCAGAGTGAGAGAATAGATGGCATGGGGTGTGTAGGATTTTATAGAGTCTGGGGAGGCCTTTCCATGTTGGACAAGAAACAGAACTGTGAGTAGTTGTGCTCATCAGATTTGTCAAGAAAATAACTAAAACCAAAAGGCTAAGAAAGCATATAAAGAATAAACATGTCACATAAGAAAAGTGATGCTCTATTACAGATCATCCTCTATTAGACCAAATAAAAAACAATTTGTCAAATGAATATGGAAAAGGTGTAGAGAAAAAAATCTAAGGTATCTGAAATCTAGTAATAAAGATGCCCAAATTTTTCATGGTTGGTTTATTCTCTTATTTGTTTTTCTTTTGTGATGTTCAATTATAAGGTATTTCACACCATAAATATGTCACTACTTTGTATTGTGGACAAATTCATTTTTGGTTTTATTTTTTTTCCTGGGTATAAATGGGATAAAACTAGGATGGGATGCCACCAACTCCAGGAAAGATTTCCTTCCTCACATTCTCTTAGGATGACTAAGCTTATTAAATCATTTATTTTTTAATAACATTTATATTAATCTCTTTGTATTTAAATTCATTTTAATTAACATATACTATATAATTAGTTTCTGAGGTAGAATTTAGTGATGTCATCAGTTGCATGTAACACCAGGTGATCATTATATCAAGGACCTTCCTTAAGACCCATAACCCTGTTATCCCACCCCACCATCCACTGGCCCTTCTGCAACCCTCAGTTTGTGTCCTAAAATTAACAGTCTCTTATGGTTTGCTCCACCCTCATTTCCATATCTTATAGTTTTACTCCCTCCCCATTTTTGTCTTATTTTATTTTTCATTTATTTTACATCAATTTATTTATGTCCTCTTCCTGTCCCTCTCTCTCAGTCTGTTTATTGAACACACTTTTTTTCTTCCTTTATAAACAGGTCAGAAAGTGGCCATTCAAAAATGGAGCCCCAAGATGAGTTGTTCCTGGGAAGTTATGAATAGGAATTTGTGAGTACTATTTCTACATTCTTTATGGGAAAGGTAATTTGATTTGTATGCATTCATATCCTAAACAGGGTGTTGGGGCAGGCTAGGGGGAGGGGAGAAGGACATTTAAGTAATATCCTTTGGGAGGATATGGTGTGCATTTGTGTGTATGTGATAGCGTGTGTGTGTGTGACAGTGTGTGTTTGTATGCACGCGAGCACATGAGGGGGCACCCTGATGAGTGAGAATGGTCCTCAGAATGGGGACACATGGGTTCTGCTACTTCAAGGTGACCCTTTTAATACACATGTGAAACTTGATCAACAGATGATACTAAGGAGGGGTGTGTTTAATTGACAGAATGCTACTGCAACCAGATTCATGAAGTCCAAGAGGTACATAGTATGAATGAAGAAGTCCCTTTGTCTTGACATTTAAGCAGCTATGAGGCCACATGATTCCATGAAATTCACTTCCACCACTTCTCATCACTCTCCCTTTTGTCCTTTCCCCCCATCCACTGACTCCCATCTGACCCTTGATTTTTTGACAGAAGCACTTCCTCAGGAACTTTGCACCAGATGTTTCCTCTGCCAGGAAGACCTCCAATCATTCACTCTCTTTTCTATGAAGTCTCTGTTCAAATGTCACCTTCTTAGCCAGTATTGACTGAACGCCCAAACTAAGGCCCATCCACTCTCTCCTTTAAACAGCTTCTGTGTTCTTCATAGCACCTGTCCCCATCCCAGGATTATTTCATCTTTATATCTGCTTCTTTCCTATCAGCATCACTGAATTATAAGGACTTTTGTTTTTCAGCACCCTCTACTTTATGACTAGGAAATACTGGAAACATGGCTGACACTATATATTCCCCATTGTTTGAAATAATTTCTTATTGAAACCATACAATACCCGATCTTTGGGGAACATCTGATGTCAGGATGGAAACTTCTTATTTTTTTTTAAAGATTTTATTTATTTATTTGACAGACAAAGATCACAGGTAGGCAGAGAGGCAGGCAGAGAGAGAGGAAGGGAAGCAGGCTCCCTGCTGAGCAGAGATTCCGATGCGGGGCTCAATCCCAGGACCCTGAGATCATGACCTGAGCCGAAGGCAGAGGCTTTAACCCACTGAGCCACCCAGGTGCCCCAGGATGGAAAGTTCTAATCAGAGAGGAAACAGGTACATCTTCAAGAGGTCCAGGCCCATTCACAAAATATTGAAATTAGTTTCTGACTAGAAAATATATGTCGTAACATTTCCACAATGTGAGAAACAACCATTTGTGTCAAAATTATTCATGTTCTGTTCCCTGTGCTAGTAGTCACCTCCACTGTATGGAGCCAGTCAATGATACACAAATTTCAGCATTTCTTCTTCTGGGATTTTCAAAAGAGCCAGAACTGCAGACCCTCATATTTGGGCTTTTCCTCTCCATGTACCTGATCACTGTGTTTGGAAACCTGCTCCTCATCCTGGCTGTTGGTTCTGACTCTCACCTCCACACACCCATGCACTTCTTCCTGGCTAACCTGTCCTTTGTAGACATCTGTTTCACCTCCACCACCATCCCCAAGATGCTGTGGAACATTCAGACTCAGAGCAAAACAATCACTTATGCAGGTTGCATTACTCAGATGTACTTTTTCTCACTCTTTGCCGTGTTGGATGTCCTCCTCTTAAGTGTGATGGCCTATGACCGCTTTGTGGCCATCTGTCACCCCCTGCACTACATGGTCATCATGAACCCCCTGCTCTGTGGACTGCTCTTATTCATGTCCTGGATCATCAGTGTCTTGCATTCCTTGTTACACACTTACATGGTGTTGCGGCTGTCCTTCTGTACAGAGGTGGAAATCCCCCACTTTTTCTGTGAACTCAATCAAATGATACAACTTGCTTGTTCTGACACCTTTCTCAATAATATGGTGATGTACTTTGCAGCTATGTTGCTGGCCGGTGGTCCCTTTCTTGGGATCCTTTACTCTTACTCTAAGATTGTTTCCTCCATATGTGCAATGTCATCAGCTCATGGCAAGTATAAAGCATTTTCCACCTGTGCATCTCACATCTCACTTGTCTCCTTATTTTATGGTACAAGCCTGGGAGTGTACCTTAGCTCTGCTGGTCCCCAGAGCTCCCACACAAGTACAGTAGCCTCAGTGATGTACGCCGTGGTTACATCCATGCTGAACCCCTTCATCTACAGCCTGAGGAACAAAGACATAAAGGAGGCTCTGATGAGATTTTCTGGGATGACAGCTCTAAAAGGGACAATTGTCCTGGGGCTGAAGAAGTGCCCATGGTTGCAGGGCCCAATGCCTTAGCCAAATGTTGAGATATTCTGATCTGATTATTTAAGTAAAACATGCCTTTATTTTTTGCCGGAATTTCTATTTTTTTTATTTTGACCTCTGTGTACTTATATACTTCACTTAATTAAGCCTTATGATAACTCTGATATCCAAGAGATTTTCCCTTTTTCTCATTTTCCTACTTCCTCAATATTTTTCCTAACTGTGGATGTGAAATTTTTGGAGATTCTCCATTATTTCGAATGACTACATGGATCTGTTAAGAATAATTTCTTCCCAAATAAAATATATCATTGTGAATATTTTTTCCTGTGATTGATGGAATGCTACTCCTATGGAAAATGTACTCTTGGCCACAACAGCTATTTATAGAAGTTTATAACAGAAAAGTCTGAGACTATGCTTCCCTTTTGTGACCATCATTCCTTTGTATATCACTACCTTAACTGCTGTTCCTGAGAATGCAGTCTTTTGACATACTGGATGTTACAGCTGATCATGGGAATTTTTGTATGCACTAGGATCCTGTTGTTACAGAGCTTATTGCCACCATGTCTGCCATAGTCACTAACAAAATATATTATAATAAAAATACATGTCTCCAAGTGGAATCTACACAGCAAGACAAATATGGAAAAATAGATAGACATAATATGGTCTAGAGTCAAACTTGACTTTAAGGATGATGAAGCAAAATATTAAAGTATACATTTATTGTTATGCAAAATATTTCTTTTTTAGTCACTTCCTCTACCTATTGAATTATTGAATATCAGGGTCCATTTGTAAGGTGTATTCATTATGATGAAAGACAGGTGGCATATTTCTGGTTCTATTAAACTATTTTCTGGTTTCTGGTTGAAAATTTCCAGTGTGAAATACAAATATGACTCCTTCCATTTCTCTAAATAAAATATCTCCCATTATTTGAAATTTTGCTATGTAACCTCGAAAGGGGCAGTAAACAAATAGCACCAGTATCATCTACTATATGTGATCCTCATAACCACAGGATGGCTCACCAGCAAGTTTGGAATCCCGTCCAGGTGTGATTCAGAGTCACAAGTTTTGTGCATACATACAGGTCCTTCCAGCGTTTCCATGTTACCTCAAAGGGTCCTCAATGGACTCACTTCTTAATAAACTTGAAGAACAGAATAATCATGAAGGCTGCTCTTGAGTATCAGAACTTTGTTGTGTACAAAACATAAAATAAAATGATATAATATAATATAATATAATAATGTCTTTATTATTGAAGAGAATGTAAGGGTAGGGAGTTGTTATCTCTACAGGGCTCCTCATGAGTCCTTAGTCAGATGTGAATCTCTACTTTGTGTTTCTAAGACTTACCCATGAGGTGTGTGGCTGTAGTGCTCTTCTGTTTTGAACAATACAGGTTATTTTACTCTTTTTATATATATATTTATTTATTTATCTATTTGACAGACAGAGATCACAAGTAGGCAGAGAGGCAGGCAGAGAGAGAGAGGAGGAAGCAGGCTTCCCACTAAGTAGAGAGCCCGATGTGGGGCTCGATCCCAGAACCCTGAGATCATGACCCAAGCTGAAGGCAGAAGCTTATTTTACTCTTTTTATATGTGTAAACTAATCTTCTAGGTATGGAAAAAGAAACCCAACAAGTTTATCAAGTGTGAATTGTCTTAATTTAATTATATGAATTATATAATTATATTGAATATATGTATAATATGAATATATGTAATTATATATTGTATATTAATATATATTATATAATATTAATGTAATTATAATGAATATAATTATATGAATTATATTATATGAACCTTTGCTTTTTCAGGGTTGGAAGAGAACTCTACCACCCTGATAGGTGTGACTCAGCTAACTATGCTCCAGATCTGACCCTGAATAATGCACCCTAGGATCTGAAATTTTAATTAATACATTGGAGCATTATTACATGTGATAAACAGTACATATTTAACTTGTACAACTTTAGGAATTAAAAGAATCATTGAAAAATCACCAGTACACATGCAATGATTCCATTTCCATAGAAATCAAGAAGGTGCACAATAAATTCTAACTGTTTTGTTATACAATTGTTAGGCTGTAATCCCTCAAGCACTCATTTTCTAGGGAACACAGTGTGGAATCATAATCATAAACATGACTTTAAGGGGGATTGTGAGAAAGATGAAATGTGTGGAAGTACTTTTTCACCAAAGTATGTTCAAGAATAAGGTTGTGTGTATTTAAATGTATGTGTATGTGTACATATTTTGTTCAAACAAACACACTCACATGCATATATATACAAGTAGAATACTCCTCACACTCACTATAACTCATTATACCTGTCTATTGTGTTGAAAGAGAGCTTCAGAGAAACTTGGAACCTAAAGAAATGAAAAGAATGAGCTTTTGCCTTCACAAGATATTTTAGGAATGATGAAATATGGACAAAAATTTTTAGAGTAGAACAGGTGGCTTTAATTTTAACAGTGAATCACTTTTCCTTTCTTCATTCCCAGAGTCCTCAAAGACACAACCACACTGACATTTATGCAAGGAGCTCTTCTCTATGCCAGCTAATAGGGCTGAATATCTCCAAACTGACTTAAGATTTTTGAACTGCTTAAAATAGAGTTTCAACTCAAAATGCCCTTACTCAAGGAAACCAAGTGAATGAATAAGTGAAATGTGAAATGAATGTGAAATGTAAAATGTGAAATGAAAAGTGAAATGAATAAATTCAGTTTCTTCAAAGAAAATATTATTTGAGAAATCTCTTTGTCCAATTTCCTAGTGCTGCTATCACCAGTTCCTCACTGAGGGTTTAAAAGAAACAAATTTATGCTCTTCCAGTCATGGAAGTCAAACCAAAAATGAGTTTCATTGGGCTAAAAATCAAGATATCTCTACAAGACACAGAGAGCATAAATTCCTGCCTAGTTATGTGATTCTGGGTCTCCGTATTTTCTCCATAAAAATGCACAAGTCCTATGTTACTTGGTATCTGAAGAATATTCTCATTAGAGTCACCTTTTAACAGTTTTACAAAATAAATTGGAATAACAGATGATCATGAATGTTGCTGCATAGGAAGTCATCCTGAAAGCAAATGGTCTTCTTTAATGTTTTTAGGATCAAATGGAATTTTATGATGAGTTGTTCTAATATCTGTTGATCTCCTCAAGAGTCTTCAGTCAGCTGTTTTTCAGCTGGGAGAGCTCTGACTATCTGCACAGGGCATTCTGATATTATTGAGGCTTGGCTAGCTATCTATGACTGGCCCAAGTTTGCCTTGACTTGGACAAATGGGCTCTGCTCCACATGTCCTCACTTCCTCTGGCAGCTCACCTGGCTTAAGTGGATTTTTGGGAGGCAGAGTTCCAAGACAGAGCAGAGAAATGCAAGGCTCTAAGGTCCATTGTCACTCCCATCATATTTTTCTGGCCACAGCAAATAAAAAATACTAATCTATCCCAGATCAAAGTAGAGGAATGGTTTTTGCTACCTGCTGTAAGGATGCACACATTGCTAAAGACATGGCTATGGAGAAAGATGGGGATGTGAGGCCATCTCTGCAAACAGTCTACCACTGCTGTAAATTTCAGTCTGAAAGTTTTTATGTCCCTGTCCACCTTCAGCAGGGGAGTGATCTCAGAGAAGACATTGAGATTAAGTTATGTGTCCACTGGGAAGTTATGGAAATTCCACTCCAGAGGGTTAGGCTTTTCTCCAAAGGTAGTATTTCTTCCCACCCCTTGCCTGTTGATCACCATTCCTAGTCTAAGAAAAGATCAAAGAAATAAAAGTTTTTCTTTCCAGATGCCTCAGAGAGACAAGGACCTCCTAAATAACTCAATTGATTGATGGAGCTAAGAACTATTGTATCAATGATGTCATCTTCATGGCATCCTTATGTAGATCCTGTTTTCCTATTGATTGACCTTCCCACTGACATAGTCATAATGGTTTTCATCCTGGTATAATGTGTTTTTTTTTTTTTTTTTTTTTTTATGGAGAGGGTTCTGCTGGAAGGAGGTAACACTTGAAATGCAAATAATGGCTCAGTGGTAGTTTAAAAAAATCTTCTTCTGGGGATCTGGATTCAAAGACAAGCCTCAGGGGATATCAGAATCCACTTTGATCAAAGACACATTAAAAGCCAAGGGAAAACTAACAATTTCAATACCTCGAAGTGGACCGGAGTTTCTGTTGTGGCTGGGGAAGTGTAAAAACAGATCAAAGAATATTGTCCTGGTACATGATCTAGAATGGCAACAGTCAGTGTTGTACCCATTTGGATTCAAAAGAGTGGAAGCCTGTTTTTGAAGCAGATCATGACATCTCTCTTTCTCTCTCTCTCTCTCTCTCTCACACACACACACACACACAGAAACAAAAAAAGAACAGAACAGAAACAACAAAACAAAACAAAAAATAAGATACTGTATGACAATTGATAGCAATTCATTCAATGCTTGGATGTTGGCGAAGCTCTCAAACTTGTGCCATCATTATAATTGTGACCAAAAAAGTTCTGAGGGCACGTGGTTGATCTGTGAAAGATTAATTACTACTGTTTAAACCCTGGTGAAACAACAGCAACAGCATATCCCCAAGGAATTAAAATTGTACACGAAACTTTTGATTTAAAAATGCATCCTTTGATTTATAAACATGAGCCCACACTTTTACATGATAGCATTTGACCTCACATGTCAGGAGCCACTAAAGCAAAGTTAATTGGAGATAACTAAATTTTGTCATGTCCATTATAGTCATCAGAACTTTATCCAGCAAACTACCAACTTTTTCATCATTTGAAACTTTTTAAAAGAAACAATGTATTTTCCAATTAAGAAGCAATAATTGGGGAGATATGAACAAGTTATATAGTCAAAGAAATGACAAATTTTATAAAAATGAAATATTTAACTAGAATTAACTAGAAGAAAAGTGTTAATGCTCATGACACAATTTTGATTGAATAAAACTTATTTTTAAAAAACAAAATGCATATAGAAGACAGATTTAGAAATATTTTTTCTTCATTTATCCAGTTTTATTGAAATGTAATTGAAATATAAAACTATGATTGGTATGCTTTTCTGGCCATTTACATATCTTTTTTATTTAATTTCTTTTCAGTGTAACAGAATTCATAGTTAATGCACCACACCCAATGCTCCATGCAATACGTGCCCTTCATAATACCCACCACCTGGCTCCCCGAACCTCCCACCCCCAGCCCCTTCAAAAACCTCAGATTGTTTTTCAGTGTCCATAGTCTCTATGGTTAATTCCCCCACCAATTTCCCTCAGCTCCCTTCTCCTCTCCAGCTCCCCATGTCCTCTGTGTTATTTGTTATGCTCCACAAATAAGTGAAACCATATGATAATTGACTCTCTCTGCTTGACTTATTTCACTCAGCATAATCTCTTCCAGACCCGTCCATGTTGATACAAAAGTTGGGTATTCATCCTTTCTGATGGAGGCATAATACTCCATAGTGTATGGACCACATCTTCTTTATCAATTCGTCTGTTGAAGGGCACCTTGGGAGGTACAGGATCTCTGTTGGGGGTGATGAAACTGCTTAAAATTCGATTTGAGATGGATATACTAAACTTACTAAAATATGTTATGTATAAAAGTACATAATATATAAAATAAAATAAATATAGTAAAATGGAAAAAAAAGTATGATTGGTGACATCATAAACACATATGTTGTGAAATGATCACCACAATAAGTTAGTGGATACATCCATCACTTCACATAGTTACCATTTTCTTTCATTGTAAGAACATTTACTATGTACCTCTGTTAACAATATTCAAGTCTGCAACAAAATATAGTTAACCATAATGACCATGTTGTGTTGGGTCCATAATCAAAGGAGTGAGACTGATATAAAGCAAAGGTCAAGCAAAGCTTTATTTCATGCCGAGCATCAAGAATCAAACTGACCAGCCAGGGCCGTTTCCAGACTGGCTTTTAAGGGCAAAGGCCATGTGGTTGGGCCTGGCCATGCACAGGTGGCCAATGACACAGAGAAAACTGCACAGTCAGGCTAGGTCACATGTAAGTGACCAATTGAGTTACAACTTACCCTATAATAGGCATTTGAACTAGCCTATCACCTTGGTCACGACTGGCACCCAAAAGGAGCCCAAAGGGTGGGGCCCATACTCCTTGGTAGCTAGGGAGACAGTATGCGCCCCCACTGATTGGATACCTCCACCTGCCCTGACCCACCATTGTATTTGGGCTTTGTTACCTGGGACTGGTTTCCGGGACTTGTTTTTAAGTAATTCCCCTGGGGGGGGGTGGCAGGGTCTGTTTAAGTTTTACTGTATAAACAACAAAATGGCTGTTCAACCGAAATGGAACCATTTTAGCTAAATAGGCCCTCACAGTTGTACATTATGTTCCTTGAACTGAAGGCTTGTAGGCTTTCACCAGCATCTTCTCATTTTCCCAAACCCCAACCACCAGCAAATATCAAACTAATCTCTGTTACTATGAGTTCAGATTTCTGTATTTCACATATAGGTGAGATCATACACTATTTGCCTTTCTATGATTATTTCACTTAGTGTAATGCCCTCAGGATCAATCCATGTTTTAACAAAGAAAAGGATACCTTCTTTTATTTGTTGAATCCCATTGTATGAATATGCCTTCATTATTAATTCATCTGTAGATGGATGCTAGGCTGTTTCCATAACTTGTTTATTGTGAATAATGTTGCAATGAATGTAGGGTACATATATCTGAGATATTCACAAATATGTGGGAATTAAACCATGCCAACGAGGACAGCTGATGGGTGAAAGAAGAAACCAAAAAGGACAATTAAAAATCTGGAATCAAATGAAAATGGAAACACAACTTATCAGAATTTATGGGATATTACAAAAACAGCTCTAAAAGGGAAGTTTGTAGCAATACATGCCCACATTTTAAAAAAAGACCTTAAGTAAATAACCTAACTTTATGATTCAAAGAGCTAGAAAAAAGAAGAACAAACTAAGTCCAAAGCAGCAAAGGTAAAGAGATAAAAAATATCAGAGCATACAGAAATGATATATAGACCAGAAAAGCATTAGAAAAGTTTAACAAAGCTAAGAGCCAAGGTTTTGAAAAACTAAGTAAAACTGGCAAGGAGTGGTGAAGAAGATGCAAATAAATAAAGAAGCAGCAGATGTCTGTGTGGCTCAGTTAAGAGTCTGACTCTTGGTTCTCACTCAGGTGATGATCTCAATATCCTAAGATCAAACCCCACTTCCAGCTCTGTGCTCAACATGGAGCCTCTCTCTCCCTTTGCCCCTCTCTTCTCTCCCCTTTTGAATAAATAATATCCAAAAAAATTCTTAAAGATTTTTAAAAATTAAGTAGCAAAAGTTGATATCTTACAAACAATACCACAGAAGTAAAAGAATCATAGAGACAAATATGGACAATTTACTCTGAAAAAAATGGACAACCAAGAATACATAGATATATCCCTAGAAACATATAACCTACCAAGAATAAATCAGGTAGAAATAGGAAATATGAACAAACCTATAATGAGTAAGGTGATTAAATCAGTAATCATGTATCTCCAAGCAAAGAAAATAAATACAGGATCAGAGAGCTTTGCAGGTGAATTCTATTAATAATTTAAAGAAGAATTAGTGAAAATAATTCTCAAAACTTTCCAGAAACTTAGAGAGGAGAACACATTCTCAAACTCATTTTACAAGACCAGCATTACCCTGATACCAAAGCCAGAAAATATCTATACAAAAAATAAACTATAGACCAATAATCCTGATTTACATAGACACGATATTTTTCAAAAACTATTAGCAAACTGAATTAAATAGCACATTTGAAAGATTATATGTCACAATCAACTGGTACTTATCTCTGGGACACAAGAATGGTTCAACACAAGCAAATCAGAAAATGTAATACACCCCATTAATAGAATGAAATATGACAATCATGATCATCTCAATACATGCAGAAAATATTTTGACAAAAACAACATCCTTTCATGAGTTTAAAAAGTCTTCAACAAACTGGGTAGAGGAGGAACATACTTCAACATAAAAGAAGACCATATATGACAAACCCACAATAACATTGTACTCAAATGGTTAATGGTTAGAAAACGTTTACTCTGAGATCAGTAACAAGACAAAGTGTCCACTCTCTCCATTCATACAACATAATACCACAGGTCCTAGCTAGAGCAATCAGGTTAGATAAAGAAATATAAGGCATCCAAATCAGAAGGAAGGAAGGACGGAAGAAGAGAGAGAGAGAAAGAGAGAGAGAGAGAGAGAGAGAGAGAGAGAGAGAAAGACAAAGATATAAAGAGATGAAGGAAGGAAAGAAAGAAGGAAGGAAAGGAAAGGAAAGGAAAGGAAGGAAAGGAAAGGAAAGGAGAGGAAAGGAAAGGAAGAAAGAGAGAAAGAAAAGAAGGAAGAGGTAAAATTGTCTTTATTTATAGATGATAGGAGATAATATTAAAATCCTCCAGACTCAACCCTTAAGAACACACTCACCATAATAAGCTCAGCATACTACCAGCAAGCACCCCAAAGGTGAGAGCATGGCCAGCAGGCCCACAGCTGACAGCACACTCATGAAGAGATTGGCAGAGACAAGAAGACTTTTCCCTCATAGACTCCCATATGATTAAAAAGAGAAAAAATATATATGTATATTTTTGTATATATATGTACATATACATATATATGTATATATATCATATAGTGTTTCATTTTGGCATGGTTTATTATAAGCAATAGCTGACTGATTCAATAATCAATGTAAACAGAACTGAGAATATTAAGAATAATCTACTGCTTCTTATTTTTGACATTTGTTCTGATATTTGATAAGAGGTGGAGAGGAGAAGGGAGTTGAGGGAAATTGGAAGGGGAGTTGAACAATGAGAGACTATGGACTCTGAAAAACATTCTGAGGGTTTTGAAGGGGCAAGGGGTGGGAAGTTGGGGGAGCCAGGTGGTGGGTTTTATGGAGGGCACATATTGCATGGAGCACTGGGTGTGGTGCATAAACAATGAATTCTATTATACTGAAAGGAAATTAAATAAATAAAAAAAATAAAAAAGGAGTATGCATAATGGCCCAGTTATTCATATTTATTTTAGATAACTGTACTAAAAAGTGATTACTATTGAGATTCTGTTCTAGGTAACTGGTAGAAGTTGGAAAGACCTGTATGTCTTTGCAGGAATAACTGGTGGGACTTCCAGCCACAAGTTTTCATTCCTAGACATTTCTGAGTAGAAATTCCAGCTCTTTTCTGAGTCATCTTAGATCATAGTCTTGAAAAGAGTTTGTAATGTAACAAAGAAATTAATGACAGAGTAAATACACTTATTGGTCACTCACAATATAACATTATAACAACATTTCTAAAAGGAAAGAATTTAAATTTAGACAATAGAGTAATATTTGTAGGTAGCACTGGATATTTTAAAATGGAAACAGTAAATCATCCAATTAAATAATATAAAATCTGCCACCAAATTTTTCACTCCAGTTTAAAAAAAACCCTCTAAACATGGACATCAAATATCCCACAGTTGAGTAGATGAGTAGATGAACATCACCGAAGACAGGCTTTCTGCAATAAAATATGGTGTGATAGAAAATTTTACTGCATCATATTTCAGGACTTCTCTGATACTGAGCCCACATTTAGTCACTTCATTTATGCAAATTTGCCTTTCTGTAGATTACACTTGAAGGGTTTTTTTTGTTTGTTTGTTTTGTTCTATTTAAGATTTTATTTATATATTTGACAGAGAGAGAGCGAGAGCACACAAATGGGGAGTAGCAGGCAGAAAGAGACAGAGAAACAGGCTCCCCACAGAGCAGGGGAGCCTGATGTGGGACTCAATCCCAGCACCCCAGAATCATGACCGAGCCACCCAGGTGCTCCTTGTAGGGTGTTTTGCATAAGCAATTTTTGCCTTACTATTCTGTGCCTGAGATATTGTGTATGCTGAGCTGATAAGAGAACAAGATCCTCTTGAGAATCACGAAGCCCCATGACTAGCTACAAAACAAACTAGTAGGTTAAAGTCTATATTATCAGGAAGAACATTTAAGGTAATAAAGTAAAAAGGAATGGCAGACACAGAGAGAAAAACTGTGATCTCAGAATTTCCTCTACAATAATATTATAAAAATGGCTTCAGTTGCCAAATGTAGTTTATTTCATAAAACTATGACAGTTCATCATCCTATGAGGCAAATATGAATCCCTGAATTATTTCTGATTCAAGGTTGGAACGAACTTTGGAAATTAAGAAAACAATAGGAAAAATTGTTGGCTATCAGAAGGAGCAGAAAGTTTAATAAAACAATTGAACTTCAGAAAAATTGAAACTCTAGGATGTAAATAGAGGGATTGAGTTCTTCTATCATGATCTGATTAAAGAATCACAGTTTCTGGCTGTTAAGCATTAAGGCTGCAATCACAGGTATTTCTTTTAAAATGGCCCTTTAATGACTTCACCCTGAAAAGTACATTTAAAGCTGCCTTTATGTCTTTGTTCCTTAGGCTGTAGATGAAGGGATTCAGCATGGGAGTGACCACTGTGTACATCACTGAGGCTACTGCACTCGAATGGGAGTTCTGGGTAGCAGCAGAGCTAAGGTACACTCCTAGACTCGAACAATAAAATAAAGAAACAACTGAGAAGTGAGATGCACAGGTGGAAAATGCTTTGTGCTTCCCTTTGGCTGATGAGATCTGATATATGGAGGAAACTATCTTAAAGTAAGAGTAAAGAATCCCAGCAAGAGGACCACCACCCAGTAGGATAGCTGCAAAATACATCACCAAGTTATTCAGAAAGGTATCAGAACAGGCAAGTTGGATCATCTGATTGAGTTCACAGAAAAAATGGGGAATTTCCAAGACTGTACAGAAGGACAGCCGCAACACCATTAAGCTTTCTAACAAGGAATGAAGGATGCTTATGATCCAGGACACCAGAACCAGCAGTCCACAGAGCAGAGGGTTCATGATGACCATGTAGTGTAGGGGGTGACAGATGGCCACGAAACGGTCATAGGCCATCACAGTCAGGAGGAAGTTGTCCAAACCTACAAAAAGTATGAAAAAGTACATCTGCATGATGCAGCCTTCATAAGTTATGACTTGGCTCTGAGTCTGGATGTTCCATAGCATCTTGAGGAGGGAGGTGGAGGTGAAACAGATGTCTACAAAGGACAAGTTGGCGAGGAAGAAGTACATGGGGGTGTGGAGGTGGGAGTCAGAGCTGATGGCCAGGATGATAAGCTGGTTCCCAAGTATGGTGACCAGGTACATGGACAGGAAAAGCACAAAGAGGAAGGGCTGCAAATCTGGTTCCTCTGAAAGTCCCAGAAGAAGAAATTTTGAAATTCGTGTATCATTCTCTAGTTCCATGTCATTGATGTGACTAGCAAAATAAGAGACAAAGAACATGACACAATCATGCATTATTAACCTGGCAGGTGCATTATTGTTTATATTCTGCGCTCAAGAAATTTATATTTTTTATATTTATATTTTTATTTTTAATAAAATTAAATTATATTTAATTTTATTTAAATTAATAAATAATAAAATTAATTTATATATTTTTTATATTTATGTTTATATTTATGTATGGAACATGATAAAAACACTAAAAATTAGGAACAGAAGGAAACTATCTCAACATAAAGCCATTTATGAAAACCCACAACAAACATGATACTTGATGGGAATACAGTGGACATTTTTCCTCTTTGATCAGGAACAGGACAAGGATGCTCAGTTTCACAAGTTCAAATCAACATAATACTGAAAGTTCTACCCAGCGCAATTAAGGAAAAAGAAATAAAATGCATCCAAAATGGAAAGGAAGAAATAAACTTATGTGTGCAGTCAGTATGATCTTATATGTAGAGAATCCTAAAGTTACCACAAAACACTAATAGAACTAATAAATTAATTTAGCCAAGACACTGGGTACAAAGCCATCCCTCAAAAAATCAGTTGCATTTCTACCTATGAACAGTGAACATCTGAAAAAGAAATAAAATAGTTGCATTTACATGAGATCCAAAAGATTAAGATCCACCTCACACCAGTCAGAATGGCTAGTACAAAGGACAAGAAATAACAAGTGTTGGTGAAGATGTGGAGAAGAGGGATCACTCATGCCCTGTGTGGAATGCAAACTGGTTCAGCTACTGTGGAAATCAGTATGATGGTTCCTCAAAAAATTAAAAGTCAAAACACCTCATGGTCAAATAATTCTGCTTCCCAAAGAAGACTAAAACACTAATTTGAAAATATATAGGCACCCAATGTTTATTGCAGCATTGTTTACAATAGCCAAGATATGGAAGCAGCCAAGGGTCCAGTGACAGGTGAATGGATAAAGATGATTGGTTTGTATACATATACAGCAGAATAAAGCCATATAAAAGAATGAGATCTTGCTTTAAGAAGCAACATGGATGGATCCAGAGGTATATTAAGCGAAATAAAATCAGACAAAGACAGATGCCACACGATCTCACTTATATGGGTAATCTAAAAAAAACAGACCAAATACAAAGAAAAAACTGGTACTTACCAGAGGGTAGGCATTGAGGGAGTAGATAAAGGGTATTAAGAGGTACAAAGGAGATCTTGCCATTTGCAACAACATGGATGAATATAAAAGTTATAATCTTAAGTATTGTAGAGTATTTAGATTTGGAGCATGCATGGTCTCTAGTGACACCTCCCCTATCTGACAGCCTAACGTTTCTCTAGACATTGCTCAATGTCCCTGCAAGGAGAAAATTGCCCCCAGTGGAGAATCAGCATTTTAACTCAATCTCAAAATATTTTTATATAGTTGGTAAAATAGCAATTTAATGAGAAAGAATGTGAAAAATCCTCAAAGTGTGAATGACAGCCACACCCTGAAATATTACACAATTGCTGAAATAATGAACTAGCTTTGTACTGGTTGATGCAGACAAAACTGTAAGGAACTATTGAGGGAGAAAAACTACAAAAAAAAAAAAGATGGTACCAGAGTTAAAGACTACTTACAATGAGCATAAGATTCTCTGCAAGAACTTGTATAAAAGTGTATGAATATTTGTGTGTGCATAATATAAAATGTAAGTTTTAAAAGAAACTAAGAGGGGCGCCTGGATGGCTCAGTGGGTTAAAGCCTCTGCCTTTGGCTCAGGTCATGATCCCATGGTCCTGGGATCCTGGGATCGAGCCCCACTCGGGCTCTCTGCTCAGAAGGGAGCCTGCTTCTCCCTCCCTCTCTCTGCCTGCCTCTCTGCTACTTGTGATCTCTGTCTGTCAAATAAATAAATAAATAAAATCTAAAAAAATAAAAGAAACTAAGAGGTTATGGAACAAAGGAGAGCAGTAGGAATGAGACTAGGTTAGGCATGGAGCTATCTCAAACAAGAGTCTGAAAGACAAAGACAATCTACAATTAACTTCATAAAGAGGCATCAAATAGTGTTAATATAATGACATCAACATAGATCACTAATTCAACAATTAAAGTGCTAAAGATTTGGAAACGGGGGGGGGCTGTTTGCCTCAATGGTTGAGCATGTGGCTTTTTATTTTGAGGTTATGAGTTTCAGTCCCATTTGGGGTAGAGATTATTTTTTAAAAAACTTAAAAACTTAGAAAAAAAGAATATAACAAAAAGTCTTTTAAAAAGAGGGAGGATATGGTCTATATATACAATGGAATATTACACAGTCATCAGAAAGGATGAATACCTAACATTTGTATCAACATGAATGGCAGGAGGAGATTATGCTGAGTGAGATAAGTCAAGCAGAAAAGTCAATTATCATATGGTTTCACTTACTTGTGGAGCATAAGAAATAATATGGAAGACATTAGGAGAAGGAAAGGAAAAGTGAATTGGGGGAAGTCGGAGAGGGAGATGAAGTGTGAGAGACTGTAGACTCTTAGAAACAAACACTGAGGGTTTTAGAGGGGAGGGGGTTGGGAGAGTAGGTGAGCCTGGTGGTGGGTATTAAGGAGGGCAGGTATTGCATGAAGCACTGGGTGTGGTGCATAAACAATGACTTGGGATGCTAAAAAAAATAAAATAAAATAAAAATTTAAAAAGGTGGGGAGGAGGCTTTATAATTTCATCTTATATAAAGATGTATTAATTTGTATTTGCTTAGGAAGAAAAGGTGAACATTAGTGAAATGATAAAGAATACCTTCCAAATGAGGGCTGCAAATGACGTAACTTTAAGAAATAGATCTAATCACAAAAGGCTGAAAGGTAGAATAGGAAATAACAGAAATGTGAATACAGGTTGGAAATATGTATAAAAGGTGATTTAGTACTTCAAATGATGCAGAAGAACTTTCTACACTTAAACAAGCAAGAAGGGAGAGGAAAATATGACCGAATGATAAGTTTGAACACACAAAGTATATTAACTTTCCTACTACCCTCTAATACATCTACACAAACATAAAATAACTAAAGGTCAAATGGCAAAGTTGGTGGGAAAACTCCAATTCTTATGTTTGAAAAAATGCAATAAAAAACAAGAATATAGGGACGCCTGGGTGGCTCAGTTGGTTAAGCAGCTGCCTTCGGCTCAGGTCATGATCCCAGCGTCCTGGGATCGAGTCCCACATCGGGTTCCTTGCTTAGCAGGGAGCCTGCTTCTCCCTCTGCCTCTGCCTGCCACTCTGCCTGTGCTCACTCTCTCTGTCAAATAAATAAATAAAATCTTTAAAAAAAAACAAGAATATAAACACTCCAACCCCACCAAAGAAAAGCACAGAATTGTCACAGACAATTTGCAACAGAGTAAGCAAACATCTAAGAAACCCACAAATGTACTCATTCTCACCAGTAAGGAAATAATTGCAACACCAAGCTTTTTTAAAAAATATTTTTATTTATTTATTTATTAGAGAGAGAGAATGAGAGAGAGCGAGCTCAGGCAGACAGAGTGGCAGGCAGAGGCAGAAGGAGAAGCAGGCTCCCTGCTGAGCAAGGAGCCCGATGTGGGACTCTATCCCAGGACGCTGGGATCATGACCTGAGCCAAAGGCAGCCACTTAACCAACTGAGCCACCCAGGCATCCCAACATCAAGCTTTTTTTTAGTATATCCCCTTTCACCTATTAAATTAAAAAAATAATAATACCCAACTTTTGTATCAACATGGATGGGACTGGAAGAGATCATGCTGAGTGAAATAAGTCAAGCAGAGAGATTCAATTATCATATGGTTTTGCTTATTTGTGGAGGATAAGGAATAACACGGAGGGCATGCAGAGCTGGAGAGGAGAAGGAGTTGGGGGAAAGTGGAAGGGGAGACAAACCATGAGAGACTGGGGAATATGAGGAACTAACTGAGGGTTTTGGAGGGGAAGAAGCGGGAGGTTGGGTGAGCCTGGTGGTGGGTATTATGGAGGGCAGGTATTGCATGGAGCACTAGGTGTGGTGCATAAACAATGAATTCTGGAACACTGAAAAATAAAAAAAAATGGCTGGAATGCACAGCATGAAAAAGGACACTGTGAAATGTGTGTCTCATGATCCATTGGTCTGGATCTTTCATCAATATCTGGACACACTGAAATTGTCCCTAGCCCAAAAAGAATACAAAGAATGCTGCCCCTTGAGTGCATATCCCATTTGTAACTAATACCCTACATCTCTATTCTCCTTAATGGCAAAAATTCTTGGATTGGTGTTCTACATTGACAAGACCACTCTCTGCCACACATCACCACTTTTCCATCAGTACTAGTTAATCCTCAACAATCCCCCCTACATGGCTGATTTCAGTGTTCACTTTTCTTTTTAAAATCCTAAAAGAATGTTAATTATTTAGTCAAGCAAGCCTACAACAACAGTGATATCCCAGTGCTGGGCTAGGGTGGATTGCCTTAGGTGGCTTCAGGTAAATATTCTTACCTTATTAACCTTATGCTGGCCCTTTCTTGCAGTACCTGCTGGGTTTCCGGACTCACCTGCATGGGGGTGTCTGTGTGGAACTCCAAATTCCTCTCTCAATGGTTGATGATGGATATTAGGCTCTGTTTTCAAACAATGCAACAGGAGTCTTCTACTCAGACTTAGGATTCCAGAAGAAACACCCATGTACATCTCAGCCCAAGGTTGCACCTGCTGAGGGACAACAGCAGAAGAGATATTTACAGCTCTCTACCTGCTCCTTAGACATATTTCCCTCCTGTTTCTCCAACCCCTGGGCACATCATCTCCCATAGGACATTGGTCTGCACAGATAGGAATTTCTTTCCTAGGTTCCTGTTCCCAAGACACCAGCTTACCAGTAAGGAGAATCTAGTTATTACTCTTCCCTCTACTCACTTACCTCCTACAGAGCTAACCTCCTAGCACCTTATCCCACCCCGGAGTTCAGGATTTTGCCAAATCTAAGACTGAAGGGTTTTCCTTTACTAGGCTCCCTGGGTCTTGAAAATATTGATTCACTGTGTGGGCACAGCACTGGTATCTCCAGACGATTGCTATTCTCCCCTTCAAGAGGTGAGGAATTGTATTCTTTTGGCATAAAACCATGAGGACCACGGTTTTGCCTTCCATGACATTTGCCAAAACAATTAAGAGTACAGTGTTTTAAGATAAATTAAGAGTTGTTGTTTCATCTTAATATATAAAACATTTTGATAATTAAAAGAATATATATATACACATATATGTATATACATACATATATATATACATATATATATACATATATACATATATATATATACACATATATATACATATATACATACATATATGTGTATATATATACCCAAATATATACATATACATTTGGGTATAGAGCTCTTGAGGTTTACCAGATGCAAAGTCTTCTGGAGATGGAAGGTGGTGCCAGCTCACAACGATGTGAATGTATTTCATCACACCAAGTTGTGTAGCTAAAAATGGCTAAGAGGCACCTGGGTGGCTCAGTCGGTCAAGCCTAAGACCCTTGATGTCAGCTCAGGTCTTGATCTCAGGGTAGTGAGTTCAAGCCCCATGTTGGGTTCTGAACTGGGCATGGAGCCTACTTAAAAATAAAATAAGAAGTGGGTGAGAGAGGTCATTGGGATTGAGGAGCATGAGCACACTTGCTGTGATGACCACAGGGTAATGTAAGGAAGTGTCGAATCTCTAAATTGTACATCTGAACCTAATATTTCACTGTATGTTAACTAACCTGAATTTTTTTTGTGTGGGTGTTGGTGAAACAGTTTATTTTAAAAATTTCAGGGACAAAGTGAAGCAGAACTAACTTGAACTTAAATAAAAACTTAAAAAATAAGAGTATAGTGGGGCATGTGGCTGGCTCACTCCCTTAAGAGCCTGCCTTCAGCTCAGATCATGATCCCAGTTCCTGGGAATGAGTCCTATGTCAGGGCTGGAGTTTTGGTCCCTAATCAGTGGGGAGTCTACTTCTCCCCCTCCCTCTGCCCTTCTCCCTGCCTGTGCTTTCTTGATCTCTGTCAAATACATAAATAAAATCTTTTTTTAAAATGAGTATACTGAATGAATACTGAGAAATTTATATGTTTGTTGAATCATTATATTATACCCCTGAAATGAATAAAACACTTTATGTTAATTATAGTTAAGTTAAAAAATGTTTTAAGACAAAATAAAAATAAATAAAAAGACAAAAGAAAAAAAGATTAGCTATGATTGTCCATATGGGACTAAGGTAATCACAATGGACTTCCAAATGTTGATGAGGGAGACAAAAGAGTTGGTGTTAGAGAGACTTTCAAAACGCTGCCCTGTTGGGTCTGAAGGTGGAGGTAGAGCCAGGAGCCTAGGAATGCACGCAGCCAGCAAGGAGACTGGAATTGGAAAGGACACAGATTCTCCCTTGAGCCTCTGGAAGAAGCTCAACCCTGCAGACATCTTGCTATTAGCCTGATGAGACTCCTTCCAAGCTTCTTCCTCCAGAACTGTAAGAGCATATACAGGTTTGTTTTAGGCAACTAGTGTGAGGCTATTTTAGAGTGGTAGGAAGAATCTCATATGGGCATATTCAATAAAATTATTTGAGGATATTAAGTTTAATTTTTCCAATTCATTCATAGCTTCCCTTGGATGAGGGCAATTTACATTTAAAGAACCCACATTAATTAGAAAAAAATCAAATCAATTTGGAGACGTTCTGCCCCATCAGCTGGTATAGTGAATTCCTTGCAGCATAAAAGTGAGTGTGGTCTGACTCTGAGGCCTTTGAGGCAGTGACATAGGAAAGGAACTTAGCACCATAATTAAGGTCATTCATTTTAATTTACATCTTTATATTTCTGCATCTTTTTATTTCACATACATTAAGCTCTCAAGTTTCCTTTCAATGAAAAAGAGGTCATAAATGCATCTGTGTGCACAAATGTGAGTGAGATTATTTGAAAGAAAATGTATGCAAACACACATGTATCTAAGACACAATCGTTACCCTCAAATGTTTCATTGAAATAAAATAGGAAGTTCCACACATTTCATTCCCCACAATGTCCATATGAAGTTATGGTTAGAATCCCACATTACCTTCAGAAATAGAAAAAATGGTGCTTGGGATGGTTAAATTTTAATAATCACCTAACAAAGCAATAAAAACTTATGTATAGTCTAATATTACACACAAATAAAAACTTGCACTACATACTCTCCATGTTTGTGTAGCTCCTTTAATTCACCAAAGCATATCCTTTACATATGCAGGTTATTGTGTGTAATTTTACTTCAAAGATTAATTCAGTGGAACATATCTAATGGTGCATGGCTATGGGTAGGATGTAAACCACAGACTTTCATTCATATTGTTCATTTGCCATCCCTTAGTATTTGCAATAAATATTTGGAAAAGGAAGTTATTTCATGTACCAGTAAAAGAGTAATATTAATAGTTAGCATTGGAAGTTTTCAGATAGAAACAGGATTATAATTCTGTGATAAAACATAAGATACACTAAGAAATACTTCACCTCAATGAATAAACCCACTCAGTTGTGGGCACCAATAATCTATGTTTCAATAAATAGATGCACAGTATGAAAAAGAAATATTTTGGATCATAATAAAATGCATGGTTTGAAAAGTTGCACCCTTGTAGTTTTAAATTTTTTTATTTCTTTAATGCCAGAATAATTAACATACAATGTTATATTAGTTTCAGGTGTATAACATAGATTCAGCAAATCTATACATTGCTCAGTGCTCACCAAAATAAGTGTACTCTTAATCCCCATCACCTATTTCACCCATTCTCCTTCCTCCCCTCTGATAAACACCATTTCCTTCCTCATATTGAAGATTTTTTGTTTGTCTCCTTTTTTTGTTTATGTTTTTGTTTCTTAAATTCCACATGAGTGAAATCATATGGTATTTGTCTTTCTCTGATTTACTGATTTTACTTAGTATTATACCCTCTCAGTCCATTCATGTTGCAGAAGCCTACATCGAAATGAAAAGCTTCTTCACAAGAAAAAAAAGTGAATGAAACAAAAAGACAACTTACTTAAATGGGATAATATATATGCCAATGATATATAAAATAAGGGGTTATTAATCAAAATATATAGAGAACTAAGTCAACACAAAAAATTAATAAAAATTTAATTTAAAAAGGCCAGAAGTCATATATAGACTTTTCTCCATTGAAGACATGACCAACATGAAAATGACCAATAGACACATGAAAGGATACTCAACATCACTTATTGTCAGGGAAATGCAAAGCAAAATCACAATGAGATATCATCTTTTTAAAAAAGATTTTATTTATTTATTTGACAGACAGAGGTCACAAGTGGGCAGAGAGGCAGGCAGAGAGAGAGGGGGAAAGCAGGCTCCCCACTGAGCAGAGAGCCCAATGTGGGGCTTTATTCCAGGACCCTGAGATCATGACCTGAGCTGAAGGTGGAGGCTTTAACCCACTGAACCACCCAGCTGCCCCAATGAGATATCACCTAACATCTGTCAAAATGGTTAAAATTAACAACACAGGAAAACAATGGATGTTGGGGAGGATATGGAGAAAGAGGAACAGTTTGTACTTTTGGTAGGAATGCAAACTTCTGCAGCCACTGGAAAAACAGTATGGAGGTTCCTCAAAAAATTAAAATAGAACTGACCTATGATTCAGGGATCATGTTACTGGGTAATACCCAAAGAAAATTTATCCTCATATTCCTGGTCATCTCTGACACTAACCACATATCAGGTCAATCTATTTATTCAAATTTATCTTTCCATGCAGGCTACACTGGGGATATATGTTTGCTAATGAGTGTTTGGCAGTGAGTATCATATGCAATCCAGATGTGTCAGTGAATAATAGAATAAAACAAGGAAATTGTGTTTTTTAATTTAAATTCAGTTAGCCGATGTCTAAGAGATAACTGCCTACTTTCTCCTCTAGGTTTTTGATGGCTTCCTGTCTAACACTGAGGTCTTTCATCCATTTTGAATTTATCTTTTTGTATGGTATAAGGGAATGGTCCAATTTCATTCTCTACATGTAGCTGTCCAATTTTCCAGCATCATTTATTGAAGTGACTGTCTTTTTTCCATTGGATATTTTCCCTTGATTTTTCAAAGATTACTTGACCACAGAGTTAAGGTCAGGGTCCATTTTTGGAGTATCTATTCTGTTTCATTGGTCTATGTGTCTGTTTTTGTGCCAATACCATGGATTGGCCACAATAACTTTTTTCCAAGTCACATCTCCAAAGAAAGCAAAACAAAAGTAAAAATAAACCTTTGGGACTTCATCAAGATAAAAAACTTCTGCATAGCAAAGGAAAGAGTCAAAAAAACTAAGAGGCAGCCCACAGAATGGGAGAAAATGTTTGAAAATGGCATTAAAGACAAAGGGCTGATACCCAAGGTCTATAAAGAACTTTTCAAACTCAACGCTCAAAAAACTAATAACCCAGTCAACAAATTGGCAGAACACATGACCAGACACTTCTCCAAAGAAGACATACAAAAGGCTAACAGACACATGAAATAATGTTCATTTCATTAGTCAACAGGGAAATTCAAATCCAAACCACACTGAGATACCACCTCACACCAGTTAGAATGGCAAAAATTAACAAGGCAAGAAACAAGTGTTGGAGAGGCTGTGGAGAAAGGGGAACCCTCTTATACTGTTGGTGGGAATGCAAGTTGGTGCAGCCACTTTGGAAAACAGTGTGGAAGTTCCTCAAAAAATTAAAAATAGAGCTACCCTATGACCTGGCAATTGTCCTGGGTATTTATCCCAAAGATACAGATGTAGTGAAAAGAAGGGCCATATGCACTGCAATGTTCATCACAGCAATGCCCATAATACCCAAACTGTGGAAAGAGCCAAGATGTACTTCAACAGATGAATGGATAAAGAAGATGTGTTCCATATATACAATGGAATATTATTCAGGCATCAGAAAGGATGAATACCCAGCTTTTGAATCAACATGGATGGGAGTGGAGGAGATTATATTGACTGAAATAGTCAAGCAGAGGAAGTCAATATCATATGGTTTCACTTATTTATGGAACATAAGGAATAGCATGGAGGACCGTAAAAGAAGGAAGAGGAAGATGAAGGGGAATAAATCAGAGGAGGAGATGAACCATGAGAAACTATGGACTCTGGGAATCAAACTGACGGTTTTAGAAGGGAGAGGGGTGGGGGGATGGGTGAGCTTGGTGAAGGATATTAAAGAGGGCACGTGGATTGCATGGAGAACTGGGTGTTATACACAAACAATGAATAATGGAACACTACATCAAAACCTAATGATGTACTGTATGATGAGTAAGCTATCATAATGGGATGAAAAAAGAACTGAGGGGGGTACCTGGGTGGCTCAGCGGGTTAAAGCCTCAGCCTTCGGCTCAGGTCATGATCCCAGAGTCCTGGGATCGAGCCCCGCATCGGGCTCTCTGCTCAGCGGGGAGCCTGCTTCTCCTATCTCTGCCTGCCTCTCTGCCTACTTGTGATCTCTGTCTGTCGAATAAATAAATAAAATCTTTTAAGAAAAAGAACTGAGAACATAATTGATGGATTCTAGGGCATGATTTCCACATTTTCTAGTTTCTCAGGCTGGAATACTGCTGACGTATAATCTAAGAAATATTAAAAAGAAGTATAAAACTATAGAAAATATATAAAACACATTGGATATTATAAAATAAAATGGAGACATGAGAAAAGATACTTTAAAGCAGACGCAAAAAGATCTAAGTATGGAAACCAAACATATAGGGAGAATACATGCTACTGTACTAAACTTTGTAACAATCTAATGAAATGAAATTATAATATTAAGGAAACCTTAATCAATCTCACTGTAGGGTGTGATTTATTTCTAAGGATGCAGCCCCCCAGAGACAGAACACTTCTTAGCTGGAGTGCCGACTTCTAGAAGTGGGCATTTATATTTTAGGCAATAAACTGTTATAATAATATTTGACTGGAGGCAACATAACCTGATGCCTGAGATAGCCTCGGAATCAGGCAGCCCTCCATAGACCTCAAAAGGTGTGAGCCTTTTTACCACAGCCTTGACCTTGAGTGAGTTGGCTACATACTATTAGCTCTACCTCCTCCATAATAATAAACAGGGAATGATACTAATCACATGAGTATTTTTGGAAAACTTACATGAGATAATGTGTATAAATACTTTAAACAGTGCTGGAAGACTGCTATCATTATTTTCTGTTATTAAGATCCATATCAATAACCAAATTTCTTGAGCACCTTGGTGGCTCAGTCAGTTAGGCCTCTGCATTCAGCTCAGGACATAATACCAGGGTCCTGTGGAGGTGCCTGCTTAACAAGTAGTCTGCTCCTCCCTCTACCTCTCCCCAGGCCTTGTGCAGTCTCTCTCTCTCAAATAAATAAATAAAATCTTAAAACAAAACAAAACATAACCCCAACACATTTATCTTCTAGTTCAAAAGCTTTCATTAAATCAGTGCATTTTTTTTCTGGTCCTGACTGTATTTAACCACCCACCCATCTATTTTTCACTCAACAAATACTCACTGAGCATAAACTCCATACTAAGAACTGTGCTAGGCACTGCACTTTCAAAGATAGGTAAGAGATGGTTCTGAAATTCAAGGAATCTATATTGTGGACAGCTGAGAAATTTAGTAAAGTTGATGTCACTGGAAGGAAAGTGAATCAAATCAGGGAAAAATAAAAGGAGAGGGGCAAATTTTTGAGTTGATTCACATGACTGGAGAAAACATCTCTATAAATGAGTTTTTAGGACATTTCCAAAATAGGCACATATCCATCACTCAGTATATATACTAAATACATGAGATTTGACTTATTGTTTTAAGAAATCCAAGCCATTACCAAAGATTACTGAGAAAATAGCAGCTTGTATTCACACCAAGTAAAAATGACTGATTATAAACTGAAAACAGGAACCCAGATTACAACCTGAAGAAAAATAGAGAAGACAAGGAAGACCTTTGTCTTCCTTGACAAGGAAAGAACTGCTTTAAAATGTGTACACCTGGAGAAAAAAAATAAAAATATTGGATGAAGAAAGCCAGGATGTCTGGAGGCCCAGATACTCAGGAGAGTCCTATAATGGTCCTGATACTGAGAGGAAACATCCTATCAAGGGGCCTATTCATGGTCCCCTTCATGTCCCTGTTCCTCAAGCTATAGATGAAAAGGTTCAGCATGGGGGTGAAAATGGTGTACATCATCGAGCCACCAGATTCATCCTAGTGGATGAAGTTGCTGTAGAACTGAGGTCTACCCCAAGGCCAGTGTCATAGAACAAGGAGACCATTGAGTGGTGAGACCTGCATGTAGAAATGGCTTTGTATTTGCCTACAACTGAGGAAGTGCTGGGTATGGAAGAAAGAATTTGATTGTAAGAAAACTATTCCTTGGAAAGGAATCATGGTCAGAAGACTAGTTGCAGAATACAACACTATGTTATTGATGAGGGTGCCAGAACAGGCAAGCTTCAGGATTTCAGGAAGATCACAAAAAAAGTGTGGGATTTCCATGTTTGTGCAGAAGGACTGCCTCAAACGGGTCAAAGTCTTAAGCAGGAAGCCTGTGATACCAGTACCCCAAGGCCAGCAGCCCACAGAGCTGGGGGTTTATGATGTCCTGGTAGTGCGGGGTGATGACATAGTGGTCATAGGTCATCATGATCAGGAGCAAATTATCCAGGCATCCAAACACACATGCAAGAAAAATATATCTGGCTGAGGCATCCTACATATGTTATGGCTTTCCTGTGAGTATGGATGTTCAGCAGCATCTTAGGGACAGTGGTGGAGGTGAAACAGATGTCAGCAGAGGACAGGTTGGAGAGGAAGAAGTACATGGGTGTGTGGAGGTGGTAGTCTGAGCAGATGGCCAGGATGATGAGCAAGTTCCCAGTGAACATGACTAGTATATGAACAGGAACAGCCCAAAGAGTATGAACTGAACTTCCAGTGTCACTGAAAACTCCAGAAGGAGAAATACTGCAGCATGTGTTCGATTTTCTGATTCCTTGTGGATTAAATAACTAGAAGCGACAAGGGAAAAATCAACATTCAATGACCATCACATTGACAGCACAGAAATGTGATTGCCTTTGATTTTCAGCAAATGGATTAATAAAGTAATACCCTGTTATAATTGCCTCAGTTGGGGAATTTGAAATGCTTCCATCCCTCTGCTGCCACTACTATCTGGAAATGTAGTCCTGGTTCCTAAGCAGTCGTGCCCATTATAGCTTGGCTACTCAGTGTGGTCCAAGGACCAGCAGGAGCAGTATTGCCCAGCTTCTTTGAATGCAGAGTCCAGGCCACATTCAGATTTGCTGAATCTGAATCCACATTGTGACAGGATTCCGGGGATTCCCATCTCAATCATGACTGAATAGTGCTAGTCTAGGTCTTCTGTGGGTTTCGTCCTTCTCCTTTTATCTCATCGCTTTTATTTTCCTCTACACCTTCCCTCAAGCAACTCGATAATTAAGGGTGTTTTTTGCCATCTGTGTAGAGGCAACGATTTTCATACATTGGTCTTTATTATTCCAAACACCACGTATGAATCCTATCTTTAGTTTTTCAAAGCAAGTATCTAATACTTTCACAATGATCTGCATTGCTTACATGACCAGATTACATTATTTTGCATGTTCATTTTGTGACACTCTGTCATTGGAAAGCCTGCCATTATTCCTTCTTTTATCTTTGAGTAGAATTTGTTTAAGTATCATTTTTAAAAGTAAATAAATAAGCCTATTACACTGATGTTATATTAGGGCATGTTTTGTTTTTAAGGTTAGGATTCCAAATTCTGCACATTTCATGATTAGAAGTCAAAACTTCTCACTGTGTGGGGCTGCCTCAGGAAGTGCCTCACAAATAAGAGAAAAGGCTAAGATTGGACTAAAGCAGAGCCAGAAAGGTGAGCAGGCATAAGGGATGGTGGGTTCCTGCTGCAGGAGAGGGTCCCTGCGATGATGCTCTGAGAAGAGAAGCAAGAAAACTGAGATGTAGTGAAGAGGAAGAATTCTCTTCAGACATGAAATTTGCAAAATTCTAAGTCAATCCCATCTCAGTATCTCATCAACCTGACTTTTCCCAGAAGACATGGTTAATAAAAGCTTTTCATTTTCCCAGAGTACTTACTGGACTGCTCTGCCTTCCCCTGATCCCTCACTCAATTGATTTGGCTCTATGGGCCTTCCTTTCAAGGACAACTGACATAGAAAGGACAAGAAGTCAGTGTCAGGTGCTGGTTCTCTGGAGTGGGTGGACATCTCAGAGAGGCATGGAGAGGATGCTGTTAGCCTGAAGCTGCTGAGGAGCAGGTGAGCTCTACAGAAAGGGATTCACAGGCTGAATTGTCAGAGCTCCTTATTAAATAAATTCCCTTCATGTTACTCAATTCTCTAAGCAATTCAGCTCTACTGAAGCCAAGGGACCATAAATAAAGGAAAGTTTTCTGCCACTTCAGTCCCTGTGTCTCCACCTTGGGAGCCAGCTGCATATTCCATTTCTACCAATGACTCCATCTCCCCTGGAATGGACATCTTTTCAATGTATCTAACCTCTCTTGTAGGCACAAGGAAAAGACCACCCTGTGAGCCTCTGAGCTGCTGCGACATCTGGAGTGGCATCCTCCAGTGTCTGACTCAGAGATATACCTATGTCTCCTGACCACATCCATCCCAACTAGGACTCTCCCAGGACCGTCGCCCTGACTTCTATTTAGAACACTTTAGACAGATTCTGAAGAAAATGTATCAATATTTACATTTGATGGATAGTAAATTTTTTGGCCACAGAGGTAGAGTTTTCTTCATACATGCTCCCCAGATCCAGTTATTCAGGTTTTTTTTATCTGGGATAAAGGCAATTCACATCTTTAAACACACATGGGGCTTTTTTTCCCTGATTATATACCCAGGTAGGTTATTCAGAACATTCCTTTCTAATGGGAAAGTGTGCTTCCTGTATTTTCTTGTTCTTGTTGTGTTTATTTGAGTATAGATGACACACATTGTCACATTAGCTTCAGATACACAAGGGAGGGATTTGACAAGTTTATACACTATGTTATGTTCACCAAAAGTGTAGCTACCATCTGTATGTAGCTGTTACGGTATCATTGACTACATTCCTTATACTGTGCCTTTTATTCTCATGAGTTATTCATCCCATAAATGGAAGCCTGTACTTCTGTGTCTCCTTCACCCACTCTGCCCATCCCACCACACTCCTCCCTCTAGAAACCATCAGTTTGTTCTCTGTATTTATAAGTGATTCTTTTTTTTACTTATTTTTTTTTAAGATTCCACTTATGAGGGGAATCACAGGTATTTGTCTTTCTCAGATTGACTTTTTTCACTTAACATAATATCCTCTACGTCCATCCATGTTGTCTCAAATGGCACGATTTCATGATTTGATATGTTTGAGAAATATTCCTGTTTGTTGGGGGTGTGTGTACCATGTTTTTCCTAACCATTCATCTATTGATAGACATTTAGATTTCTTCCATATCTTGGCTTGTACATAATGCAGCAGGAAACATAGGGCTACATATACTTTATTCTCAACTTACTCATTTTGTTTTCTTTGGAAACAGTCATGGAATTATTGGATCAAATGGTAGTTCTATTTTTAAGTTTTTGAGGAACCCTCATAATGTTTTCTGAGTGACTGCACCAGCCTGCATTCACAGGAACAGTGCAGGAGGGCTCCCCTTTCTCCACATTCTTCACCAACACCTGTTGTTTCTTGTGTTGCTGATTTTAGCCATTTCAACAGGTGTGGAGTGATCTCTCATTGCGGTTTTGATTTGCATTTCCCTCAGAATGAGTGATGTTGAATATCTTTTCATGTGTCTCTTGGCTGTATGTATGTCTTCTTTAGAGAAATGTCTTCTCAGATCCACTGCCCATTTTTAAATCGGATTGTTTTTTTAATGACATTTTCTTTTTGATGGGTTTTGTGAGCTCTTTATACATTCTAGATATTAAGCCTTTATCAGAGATATCATTTGCAAATATCTTCTCACATTCAGTAGCTTGTCTTTTTGCTTTATTGTTTCCTTTGCTATGTAAGGGCTTTTAATTTTGATGTTGTCCCATAGTTTATTTTTGCTTTTGTTTCCATAACCTTAAGAGACTTATCTAGAAAAATGTTGCTATGGTCGATGTCAGAGAAATTACTGCCTGTTCTTTCTTCTAGGATTTTTATGTTTTCAGGTCTCACATTTAGATCTTTAATCCATTTTGAGTTTATGTATGTATATATAATTCGAGAGTGGTCCAATTCCATTTTTTACATGTAGCTGTCCAATCGTCCCAACACCATTTAGTAAAAAGATGGTCTTCTCCCCATATTCTTGCCTCTGTTGTCATAGATTAATTGACCATATCATCATAGGCTTCTATCTGGGGTCTCTAGTCTGTTCCATTGTTTCTATTTTTGTGCCAGTCCCGCACTATTTTGATTACTACAACTTTGTAATAGATCTTGGAATCTGGTATTGTGATAGCTCTGTTCTTTCTTGGAACTGCTTTGACTATTCAGGGTTTTCCTGAGAATCCATCCAAATTTTAGTATTTGTTCTAGTTTTATGAAAACCGCTGTTGGCATTCTGATAGAGATTTCATTAAATCTGTAGATTGCTTTGGGTGATATGGACATTTTCACAATATTAATTCTTTATTAATAATTATATTAACATTATATTAAATTAATTAAGAATTAACATTAATTCTTTCAATTAGTGAGCATGATATCCTTTCCTTGTCATCTTTTCCATGTCATCTTCAGTTTCTTTCATTAGTATGTTATAGTTTTTGGAGTGCACGTCTTTTAACTCTTTGGTTAAATTTATTTCTAAATATTTTATTTTGTTTGGTGCTATTGTAAATGGTGTTTTTAAAATTATTTTTCTCTTTGCTACTGCATTGTTACTGTATAAAAATGTTACTGATTTCTGGGTATTGATTTTGGAGCTTGTATTTTACTAAACTCGTTTATTACTTTTAGTAGTTTCTTGGTAGGGTCTTTAGGATTTTCAATGCATAATAATCATGTCATGTGTGAATAATGACAGTTTTACTTCTTTTTTCCAAATATGGATACCCCTTATTCCTTTTTCTTATCTGATTACCATGGATAGGACTTCAAGTAATATGTGAATAAAAGTGGTAAGAGGACATCTTTGTCTTGTCCTTGATATTAGGGAGAAAGGTATCAGTTTTTCACCATTGTGTATGTTGTTAGATGTGGATTTTTCATGTAAGGCCTTCATTTTGTTGAGGTATATTCTATTTATCTCTACTTTGTTGACAGTTTTTATCATGAATGAAAGTTAAGTCTTCTCCAGTGCTTTTTCTAAATCTATTAAGATTATCATATGCTTTTTTTTCTTTAAGCTTTTTTATTTAAACATATAATGTAACCCCACCCCCCTCTCCCAACCCCTCCCCCCGACCCCACTCAGTTTGTTTTATGACATTAAGAGTCTCTTTTGCTTTGTCTCCCTCCCGATCCCATCTTGTTTCATTTTTTCTTATCCTACCACCTTAACCCCCATCCCCATTGCATCTCCACTTCTTCATATCAGGGAGATCATGTGATAGTTGTCTTTCTCCAGTTGAATTATTTTGCTAAGCATAATATGCTCTAGTTCCATCCATGTCATCACAAATGGTAAGATTTCATTTCTTTTGATGGCTGCATAATATTCCATTGTATATATATACCACTTCTTCTTTATCCATTCATCTGTGGATGGACATCTAGGTCCTTTCCATATTTTGGCTATTGTGGACACTGCTGCTATAAACATTCGGGTACACTTGCCCCTTCGGATCACTACACTTGTATCTTTAGGGTAAATACCCAGTAGTGCAATTGCTAGGTCATAAGGTAGCTCTATTTTCAGTTTTTTGAGGAACCTCCATGCTGTTTTCCAGAGTGGTTGCACCAGCTTGCATTTCCACCAACAGTGTAGGAGTGTTCCCCTTTCTCCACATCCTCGCCAGCATCTGTCATTTCCTGACTTGTTCATTTTAGCCATTCTGACTGGGGTGAGGTGGTATCTCATTGTGGTTTTGATTTGTATTTCCTTGATGCCCAGTGATGACATTAAGAGTCTCTTGGTTTGTCTCCCTCCCGATCCCATCTTGTTTCATTTTTCTTATCCTACCACCTTAACCTCCACCCGCATTGCATCTCCACTTCCTCATATCAGGGAGATCATGTGATAGTTTTCTTTCTCCAGTTGACTTATTTGGCTAAGCATGATATGCTATAGTTCCATCCATGTCGTTGTAAATGGTAAGATTTCATTTCTTTTGATGGCTGCATAGTATTCCATTGTGTATATATATACCACTTCTTCTTTATCCATTCATCTGTGGATTTACATCTAGGTTCTTTCCATAACTTGCCTATTGTGGACATTGCTGCTATAAACATTTGGGTACACGTGCCCCTTTGGATCACTACATTTGTATCTTTAGGGTAAATACCCAGTAGTGCAATTGATGGGTCATAAGGTAGCTCTATTTTCAATTTTTTGAGAAACCTCCATGCTGTTTTCCAGAGTGGTTGCACCAGCTTGCAATCCCACCAACAGTGTAGGAGTGTTCCCCTTTCTCCACATCCTCGCCAGCATCTGTCATTTCCTGACTTGTTCATTTTAGCCATTCTGACTGGGGTGAGGTGGTATCTCATTGTGGTTTTGATTTGTATTTCCTTGATGCCCAGTGATGTGGAGCACTTTTTCATGTGTCTGTTGGCCATCTGGATGTCTTCTTTGCAGAAATGTCTGTTAATGTCCTCTGCCCATTTCTTTTTTTTTTTTTTAATTAGTTAGAGAGAGAGAGAGATAGATTGAGCACAGGCAGACAGAGAGGCAGGCAGAGGCAGAGGGAGAAGCAGGCTCCCTGCTGAGCAAGGAGCCCGATGTGGGACTTGATCCCAGTCCTTCGGCTGAGCCGAAGGCAGCCGCTTAACCAACTGAGCCACACAGGCGTCCCTGTCCTCTGCCCATTTCTTGATTGGATTATTTGTTCTTTGGGTGTTGAGTTTGCTAAGCTCTTTATAGATTTTGGATACTAGCCCTTTATCTGATATGTCGTTTGCAAATATCTTCTCCCAATCTGTCAGTTGTCTTTTGGTTTTGTTGACTGTTTCCTTTGCTGTGCAAAAGCTTTTGATCTTGATGAAGTCCCAATAGTTCATTTTTTCCCTTGCTTCCCTTGCCTTTGGCGTTGTTCCTAGGAAGAAGTTGCTGCGGCTGAGGTCGAAGAGGTTGCTTCCTGTGTTCTCTTCAAGGATTTTCATGGATTCCTTTCTCATGTTGAGGTCCTTCATCCATTTTGAGTCTATTTTCGTGTGTGGTGTAAGGAAATGGTCCAATTTCATTTTTCTGCATGTGGCTGTCCAATTTTCCCAACACCATTTGTTGAAGAGGCTGTCTTTTTTCCATTGGATATTCTTTCCTGCTTTGTTGAAGATTAGTTGACCATAGAGTTGAGGGTCTATTTCTGGGCTCTCTATTCTGTTCCATTGATCTATGTGTCTGTTTTTGTGCCAGTACCATACTGTCTTGATGATGACAGCTTTGTAGTAGAGCTTGAAGTCTGGAATTGTGATGCCACCAACTTTGGCTTTCTTTTTCAATATTCCTTTGGCTATTCGAGGTCTTTTCTGGTTCCATATAAATTTTAGGATTATTTGTTCCATTTCTTTGAAAAAATTGGATGGGATTTTGATAGGCATTGCATTAAATGTGTAGATAGCTTTAGGTAGCATAGACATTTTCACAATATTTATTCTTCCAATCCATGAGCATGGAACATTTTTCCATTTCTTTGTGTCTTCCTCAATTTCTTTCATGAGTACTTTATAGTTCTCTGAGTATAGATTCTTTGCCTCTTTCGTTAGGTTTATTCCTAGGTATCTTATGGTTTTGGGTGCAATTGTAAATGGGATTGACTCCTTAATTTCTCTTTCTTCTATCTTGTTGTTGGTGGAACTGTATGGTACTGGCACAAAAACAGACACATAGATCAATGGAACAG